>NAPT01000074.1:0-65969 GCA_002927785.1 Cladonia uncialis
TCAAACCACCCTCCCCAGGGCCCCCCGCGAACCCCACCATAATCCCACATCCCAGCCGGCAAAATTTCCGCGCGAAAATAGGGAGTCAACAGCCCCCATTTTCTCCCCTCCCCTCCCTAAAAACACCCTCCTCCCTTTCCACCAACGAGCCCGGACTATCAAACTCCACCTGCCTCCCATCACTCATAACCAAAATTTTATCAAAATCCACAATCGTACTCAACCGATGCGCTATAACAATAAGTGTCGAACTTTGGAACTCTTCACGGATGGAACGTTGGATGAGGATATCGGTAGCCATGTCGACAGCGCTGGTCGCTTCGTCTAGGACCATTATTTTGGGTCGGGAGACGATGGCGCGAGCGAGGCAAAGGAGTTGGCGTTGGCCTTGGGAGAGGTTGAGGCCGCCTTCGCTGATGCGGGAGGTGAGGGATTGAAAGATGTTGGTATTTGAGTGTGGTGGTGTCGGTGGTGTGGGCGCGGTGCATGTGGACTCTGCGGGATTGGGTTCGTCATGGGGTGTTGCTCCCGTGCTGTTGATGAGGTGGACTCGAGACAAGGCATCGTAGAGCTCTGAGTCGGAGTGCTTGTCGAAGGGGTCGAGGTTTGAACGGACGGTGCCTGAGAATAGGACAGGATCCTGTGGTATGATGGCCAGACGACTGCGGAGGTCATAAAGGCTGACCTTGGATATATCAATACCGTCTATGTGGATTGACCCCTCGCGTGCCTCCAGGAACCGGAAAAGCGCAAGTGTGAGTGATGACTTGCCGGCTCCGGTGCGGCCAACGACGCCAATACGTTGGTTCTTCTCGACGTCGAAGGAGAGACCTTTGAGAACTGGAGGCAGCTCGGGATCATAGCCTGCAACTAAGTTTGAAACCTCGAGGCGACCTTCGGCAGGCCATGCGGCAGGGGTCTTGACGCTCGAGCTCTGGTCCTCTATTGGTATATTCGAATACTCGTCAACTCGCTCAACTGCATTCATGCTAAGCTCAACATTGGCATAGTTCCTGGCTGTCCAGGTCACCGCCGAGCTGTATTGAAGAGCGAAGCTCAAAGCAAATCCAGCCAACGAAGGTTCAATATTTGAGAACACTATGACAGCAGCCACCAGGATGGCAAATACAGCACCCATCCAGTTGAGCCTTAGTGCGAGCCATCGGTTAAAGAGCCAAATATGCCAAAAGGCTCCAGCGTGCGCATCAATCTTGTCGAACATCCTAAGAGTTGACTATTAGTACCAATGTGATAATGTTGACCATCTTTTCGGGCGAAAGCATACCTTTCAATATAGGCGTCAGCTTTGTCAAACGCCCGTATGGTTCCAATACCCGCCAGAGCTGATCCAAATTGTTCGAATATTGGACTTTTGGCATTGCTTTCTAACCGCTATTCCAATGTCAGCTTGAGACCATTTTGATTGAGGTTGAGCATTGTGTTACCTTGACCTCACGAGCGCCAGTTAGGAAGGTCGATGTGATGTATATGCAGGACAACAGAAGCGTTACAGCGAATAGCAACATCCAGAATGAAACGAGCAATCCCGCGACGATAATGCTGACCAATACGATCACTTCGTAGATAAGGAAGCCCAAGTCGGAGCCGAGTCTTGAATCGATCGCAGCAAAGTCTGCTGTGAATCTATTCAAGATACGCCCAACAGGGGTCGTATCTAGCCATCGTAGAGGGGCCCGAAGGACAGCGTAGGTCAGCTTTTCGAATAGCTCCTTTGATGCTCTAATGGCTCTCATGTAGACCAAGAAGTATCTCAAGGTTCCAGAGATGCATATGACGAAGCTAAGACCAAAGTAGATCCCTAAATAGTAGCTTAGATCATGACTAGGGCCCTCAGTACTAACGTAATTACTGCTTAGAGCAACAGGTTGACGCAAAAGTTGCTGGATATTAAGTGATTCGGTCTCGTAGGACTTAGTCCACAGACCGACGAACCAGGATCTTCCCATGACAATGCTTTGATGTGAGACAAACATGATCATGATAGGTAGCCACAACCATAGGCCACCACTAGTGCTGAAGTACTCATTATATATTCCGATCTTGATTGCTCCGGTCTCCTTCTTTTCATCTTCAGTGAACTTTTTAGGTTGCGATTTGCCTTGAACATCCGTTTCGCTGCTGTCGAATTTGACCGATCTCTCCTTAGTGTTTGACAATATCCTGTTAAGAGTACTGTTGGAGGTGTCGTCGATCACTTCTTGGGCAACTTCGGCCTCATCATTATAGCTTTTCTGCTGTTGCTTCATCACATCTTTTAGGACGCCCATGCGTTGCAATTCTTCCGTAGATCCTGCATGTTGGACCGTACCCCCTCCTAGGATGACACAGTACGCTGACCGTGGCAAGACTAGACCTATATGGTGGGTAACGAGAATCCTCGTTCTTCCAGTTCCTAATTCACCAGTGAGAGCATCTTCGAAAAGCTGTCGGCCAACATGTGCATCTACAGCGCTATACGAAGTTAGAGGGAAAGCCTTGAAATTGAGGATAATCTGCCATTACCTGAAAATGTCATCGAGAACCAGGATTCCAGCTCTTGAGTACATGGCGCGAGCAAATGATACTCGCCATCGCTGACCTCCAGACAAGTTGATACCGTTGGCGCCAATGTCGGTCAAGTCTCCGTCGGCCAGCATTTGAAGATCCTTTTCAAGAGCACAGCACCTGATGACTTTATTGTATCTACCAGAATCGTAGGGTAGACCGAACAGGATATTATCCTTGATAGTAGCATTCTCGATCCAGGGAATCTGGGCTACGAAGGCAGTAGCGTTATCAATGATCCAATCGCTTTTATTGGCTTTGGTGTCGTACCGCTCATATACTGGGGGAGGCTTAGGCACATTGATTGCACCAGACAGCTTTTCAGCCTCCCCAATTATCGCCGCCAGTAATAAGCTCTTCCCAGATCCTGTCTGCCCCGAAATTACACTGAGCTCCTGTGGTGGAAATCTGAGGTCAATATCACGCAAAATGAAACGGGCTGGATCATCTACATGTGAGTCGGATGGCCACGCGACCGATAGGGACTCCAGATTGATTGCATCACCAGTTGTAATATATGGGTCTCGCTCCGGAGCATGGAGAAATTCGTCTATTCTCTTCACCGATATCCAAGCTTCCAACCCCTCAGATATTATCTCTGGTAAAACGGCTAACGAGCCTTCCATATTACTCATCACAGCGAGCGTCGTGAAGGCCACAGAAGCTGACAGGTTACCATGAAGCAACGCATATACCGCTAGAGACACAGTACTGAGCATCAAAGGACCCAGAATCCAGACACAAATTAGCGCTGTATCTAGGCAGAATACCCTCCATTGGGTTTTGAGCTCTTCGTCTCGTTTCTTGCCAATTTTCGCTTGCCATTGCTTTTCTTCCGCTGAAAACTTGATTTGCCGTATTCCTTGCAAGGCTTCGGTCAGCACCACCATCTTCTGGTCTCGCACCTTCATGAGATCGTCTTGAGAGTCGCTAAAATTCTTCGATACGAAAATATTGGCTGGCAGAATGACGATGAAAACTGCAAACCCGGCAAGTAGACTTTGCCATCCGATTAGATATAGTAGAAAAGCGATACTGACTACCAACTCAGTCAGCACTTCTGGGATAATAGTCCAAAACATCATAAAATCAGAAACGCGCTTTGCATCCACGCCCTTGATTCGGAGATATCAGTGTCAGTAACTAAGCGATTAAGATGATAGCGGGAAGCTTACAACAAGGTTTATAGTATTCTGGCGAGTCTTCTGTATATCTTCCTCGGCATTATCAGGCGTCTGGACATCGTGAGTCAGTGCTGGATCGAGGCCAGTCTCCGGGCTCTGTTCGATCATCGTCTGTGGAATTGGACCATGCGGCTCAGCAGGAATTGTAGTGGACGAGTGACCGAGAACCGCCAGGTTTTTAGCTTTCTCCACGCCTTTGACGTCTTTCCGCCGAGTGGCTTTTACAAAGACCATAGCGGAGAGTTCGGTTCTGACTGGCTGGCCCAGTCTGGCGTAGCCGATGAAATGGATCCAGGCCTGGGCCCATGATGCGAAAATGATGGATAAGCCAAGCGTAATCACGAATATCCAAGCCATCTTGGGAGTTGGGGTACCCTTGGGTTGCCTCTCTATAGTCGTCAACAATAAGTACATGGAGATCTGAGGAACGAATTGCGCGGCGGACTGAATTACAGCGTAGATGAACTGAAAGAGGATTTCGGCATAGTGTGCTATTATGAGGCCTCTCCAAAGATGATCTCGCTTTCTCTTAGATTCAAAATCTTTCTGGAGATGTGCGGAGCGTGCCCGGAGATGCAATTTGGCTAGGTCTTCCAAGTCCAGGGTCTTCTTGTGTCTCGCAAGGGCAAGAGTCCGTCCAGCCCAGCTAAAAGTATATCTGCCCAGTGCGGAAACGGTATACTGCCCGTCGACTAGTTGATCACCGTTAACTACGAATGGCCTTCTAGGTAGTAATAATGAAGAAACACAGCAGAGGCTGGCTGCGACAATCTGGACCACCACTAGTATGTTGTACACCTTAATATCATTTCTGTTAGAGAGAGAAACCCAGCATCTGACGCAGAGGGCTATGAAGATTGCAATGCTGGATACAGCACTTAGTCTACCATAGTCAAATCTTGTTGCAGATCTATGTTCGGTAGCAATAGACACGGCTATAATCACTAGTAGCGACTGTCGATCTATTAGCATGGATCTGGCGCATAGTGAGAGTGTTTGTACCCAGCAGCCACACATGAGCCAACTTTCGGTGCATAAGCTGACTATTGGAAAAACAGTGATGAACACTGCATTCGTAACAGAAGCTAGAAAGCCGATGACAGCGCTGGAAAGAGCGAGGTAAGTGGGTAAAGCAACAGAGAACTCTTTCTGAGTCTCCTCTGTGGCAGTGCCGTCCTCATCTTCGTAGAGCTTGTGGACATCGTCATACCCATAGGTTTTAGATCTCGATCTGACGCGGTCGAAGATTCTAAAGAGAATTGGGATGGTAACCAGAAATGTCAACACCAGGGCAGTTAAGCTGGCGGTTGTAGAGGAGCCTAGATGTTGGACCATGATGAAGCACAGGAGATTGATATGATTGTAAAATGGTGGAACATGCTTGTGGAAATGTACCGGAAGCTCTTCTTAATAATCCAATTGGAAGACAAGGAGCAGTTAAGGCACGAAGCACATACCAATGAAGTGAGTCACAGATAATGAAATTACCATAAATCAATTAGGATACCGATTCTATCAGCAAGCGAATTACAACGACTATTTGCCGAGGTTGCGGTGTGACGAATACTCGCCGAGGAGGTTGCGGTGTGACGTTGAGTCATTTTGATAAATGGCTGGAATGGCACGGTTGCGTAGGAGCGCTTACAACGGCGTCAATCCATTCCTGAAGCGGAAGGAGCGAAGGATGCGCCTAGGTAAGGTATCACTCAACGCTTTTCTAGGTACCATTGGCTACTATATTAATAGGACATAGAGATATAATTATGGCTGGGAAGAGTTTATACCATGGGTAAGGTACATCAGATATCGCATACTTGTTTACTATGCTTGTCTTCAATCACATATCTGAAAACCATGCGCTACTTTTAGGACACTGCCAAACGCCCGCGTTCTCCATTCATTGATTATCGCAGAAAGATCTTCAGTGTAAGTTCGTTGCTGAACCCAGGCTGAATCTGCATCTCATTCCAAGCCTTCTCCACGTCAATTTCCAGCACGGGTTTCTCCATACAGATCCGAACAGTATGCATTGGGATGACCATTTCACTGATCGTGATCAGAAAGTCCCTCTCGACAGACATTTCATGCACCGAAGAAATGTATATCCCAAGAAGTCCCAACGCCTTCAGTGAAACTTCGATTTGCAATTTGCCATTATTTCCCAGCTTCATGTCACATGATGTCACTGCCGCTGCTCCCGTCATTTTCCCTAGCAGACCAAGGATGGCCACTTTTGTGGACGGAATTGTCTTTGTGGACACCGAGCGGAGCTCGAATGATCTGAGACGATAGGCAGAAAGAATTTCGTAGCCTTTGATATCAACTTCAAGCGAAACGACAGGTATCTCGCTGTCGAGGCGCATGGAGCGGGATATCTCACCTGTACTGTGGGCGCGCACAATGTACTCTTCATTACTCTCTATACCAGGGAACGCGCTGATATTCACTAATTCCGACAGAATACGCTCACTGATGTTGAATAATGCGAGGATACCAGTACCACCTTTGCCTCCAGTGAACGTGCCAACCTTGAGGAGTCGCTCTTCTTCGTAGGCGGTGTACATTTCCACGGTCTTACCAATGATGGGAGGACGCAATATAATGGTCTTACCTTTGGTCGTGCTTGCAGTCATCTCGTTGATAAGTGAGATGTTGTGCTGTCCCGGCTCATCAGTAATGTAGATGGGGCCACCAGACACGCAACGCCCCGCAGCGTGGAACCCGGAATACGGATGAGAGGTCTGGAACATGTCCCAATCTGGGAGAATGTTCAAGTGACACGTCAGAAGCGAATTGTGAGCATTCACGAAGATATGCCAGGGATGAGAAGTAGGTATCCCAGGGAAGAAGTCGTCCGAGTTGCGCACCATCATGCGAGGTTTGTCAAGGGGCATTTGGGAGTGAAACAAGATTTGAGGGATCTGTGACATGCAAGATATGGCTTTTATGCTGAAGTAGCGGAGCGAATTTATGGTCCAGGCATCCTGATAAGCTTTGATGAACCGTAGGCGGTCAGGGGCGGTCGCGAGGAGATCCAAGATGAATTGGGCGTCCGTTTTGACGGAGTCAACGCCAGAGTTGAGGAGAAACCTGTGGTGACAGCATTATTCTTTGTGCATTGCATCACTCAAGGTAAGTGACTTACTTGTAAAAGTCGTTGTACATTCTGCCGATATCGTCCGCATCTACCATCGTAATATGGCTGCCAGGAATAAGACTGGTCTCCTTTTGTATTTGTACGGTCTTGTACGTCTTCGCAATGTTCCCATTGGGAGAGATTGCTCCCCAGTATCCTGCCTATTGCCAATTTAGCTGGTGGATGCGTGCTTACGAAGTAGACTCGCATACTATGGCATGCCAAACAGCGACATGATGGATATTCGGATGCTGGTCTCTGATGTTTGTTACTGTATATTTTAACCCGTGGGGGAATCCCTCTTCGTTGGCTTCGAAGTCGGTCCAGCCACTCTCGAATTGGTTCAGGGTACTTTTCTCCTATTGAATATTAACAGAAAATTCTAGCACCGCGAAGTTGCAGACATACAATGGATTGCCAGTTGTCATCGATAATCAAATTCGTGACTACAGTGTGTAAGCTTGACGATCTAAAGTAAGACAGCCAGTGCGTACTCTTGATGTTGTTCTCCTTCAAGATATTCAATGCATTGTAGATTTTACCCTCATTCAGATCTTGACCCAGTGCATTCCATGTGCAATAGGTCAAACCATCATACCAGTTTTCCATCCATTCAGCGTTGACGTCACTCTCGATTTGCGTCTTCATCTCGGTTCTGATTTCATTGCTCATGTACTCATTCCCCCGAACAATCTTCCGGGCATGGTACATAACAGCAGCATTTGCATTTTCAAATGTAGTTCCTACAGCAGCAATGACATGCGCCTGACTTGATTCTGGACTATCGTTCCTTGCAGATATGATGACGTTGCCCTCATCATCTGGTTTGAACACTGTCAAAACATCGTCAACTCCACTGACAGCCAGAAGGACTAGATGAAGTCCGTCCCAGCGAAGGAAGGAGGACAATATAGCATCCTGGGGAGGGTTGTATTTGTCTTTGCCATGCCGAGGAGCAAGCCAAGGAGACCATATCCTTACGAGGGAGAACCACCGGGTAAAGCTGCGTGGAATGCCGAGCTTCGTGTTTGACCATCCAGAATTTTCTCCTTTTGCCCCTTCTACAGGAGCAATTATAGACCAGAGTTGCGTGTCCGGAGTATCACTCAGGACTGGATGTATAGATAGATCTGAACTATAATCTTTGAGATAGTCTCTTAATTCGGAAGGCAAGCTTTGGGGTTGGAAGTACAGCACGCCATCTGTGAGACAATGTTGATCATTTACCCACTTCCAGCTATCGCTTTTGACAGTGCGGTATTTTAAGGTGAATCGTATTGGATGCTGGCTATGATCAGGAATTGGAAAGCCCACTGAAAAGCATCGCCTGTAGATACTAGCTCTGTTCGGTGAGCTGATGGCTAGCTGTATGTTTCGTAAGTGGGGAGAAGCTCGGAAAGAATGGTAGGTTCAGCATTACAGGATTGAGAGACGGATCTTGCTCTTTGAGAGGCAGTCCTCGCCACTCTTGGTCTTTATGGCCATTGTGCCAAACCACAGCTTCCCATAATTGCTCGGGGAAAGATCTACTTGACTCTAGTAGCACAGTGAATTTGACCTAGCAGGGTTCAGTAGAGGGTTGGCTGCGAATATATGACGATACAACGAAAAGCGCACCGTTTGACCTGAAGGAATGACTGTAGCCTGCCCTAAGGGAGGGTCACAGACAGCATTGGCAAACAACAACATCTGGGCTGGCCTGACGAACTTGAGCTGGAATGGCTTTCCGAACAAATCATTTGTGACCATGACGCAATATTGGGAAGGGGCTACCCGCTGCCCTCCTTCATTTAAACCCTGTGCGACTGGCTCGATTATATGAGCTCGTTGGAAGTGAAGCAATGGTACCCTCCGAGCTCCAGGTTACTCTTTCACGCCAATGTAACTGCCGCACTACTGTATATATATGTATATCATGGCGAAACCCCCACGCGTACGATTGCTCTTCCCCGATCGAGATCGAGGGCCATCTTTGGTTGTAATCCTAATCGGGTAAGTGTGCCGAGCTGAAATAGTTCTAGCGGAACTACTCCGCTATCAAGACGCGCCTAGAGGCCTCTGTTTGCAGTGTTCATGAAGGTGTTTTGCTACTACTAACTTCCCTAAACCTTTCAATGATACCTAAACGGCCCCCCTCATTATTACAGAGCTCGTCATTTGTTTGCCCGTCATGTACACGTCGTATACGCCTTTTAGGTTTGGCGAATCAGAAACGATTCATCACCGAGGATTATCTTCGCAAAACTCTGGAGGCGAAGCTACAATGGGCGAGGCAGGCTACAGAGATCAAAGCAGGGAGGAAGCAAAGCATGTTAGATATGTTGGAGAAAAGAGGATATATCAATCAGATTGTCGGTTCGCGAGATGAATTAGACAAGTTGTTGACGGAGAAGCGAGTTGGCATATACTGTGGGGTCGATCCCACGGCACCCTCTATGCATATCGGGCATCTGCTACCATTGATGGTGCTCTATTGGTTCTATATCAAGGGCTTTCATGCATGTTCCCTGGTAAATAGGCCAATATTCACCATTACCCTCTCGGCGTGGCTAATCGCTTGCAGCTTGGGGGCGCGACTGCACAGATCGGAGACCCTTCGTGGAGAACGACTAGCCGAGAAGTCCAGCATTCTTCGGTGCGAAAAATAAACATGGCGAAGATACACTTTCAGTTAAAGGGAATGTGGGCGCATGTGGAAACCAGGGCAAAAGACTTTGGATATAATTGGGAGTGGGCTTGGAGAAGAGAATTGACCAATAATAATGCATGGTTAAATAAGCTGCCTGCTATTGAGCTTCTGAAGCTGGCCGGGCGCGGTACCAGACTGGGGCCTATGCTGGGAAGGGACACGTGAGTACTAAGCTCTAGGGCTGTCATGACCTTACTGAAACTGATAGCGTTATCTGCGTAGGGTGAAAAATAGGATAACGAGTAAAGAAGGCATGTCCTTTGCCGAATTTACCTACCCACTACTACAAGCCTGGGACTGGTGGCATATGTACTCCACGAAAGACATCCAGATTCAAGTCGGAGGATCGGATCAATTTGGGAATATCCTTGCAGGAATCGACACGATTAATTACATTAGGTTCCACCATTATGATCCAGACATCCTACAGGACGAGAAGAAAATGAATCAGAGGGAAGCATTGCTTAAAAAGCCTATGGGATTTACCGTTCCGTTGTTGACGAAGGCTTCTGGTGAGAAATTCAGTAAGAGTGCAGGCAGCGCCGTTTGGCTCGATAGAGAAATGACAAGTGCGTTCGATCTATATCAGGTAACATTGACAGGAAGATCGAATCTTTTTCGCCTCTTGCTGACGCAGCTGTAGTTCTTTCTCAGAATGGCTGACGCCGATGTACATCGCTATCTCAAATTATTTACGTTCGAACCGCTAGAAGTTCTCGACGAGCTCATGGAGGAGCATAACAAAGATCCGTCAAAACGCGTGGCTCAACACAAATTGGCAAAAGAGGTGCTTATTATCGTACATGGGCGTCAGGTAGCCAAAGAGACCGAGGAACAGCATAGGTCTTTGTTCCGAAAGACACCCATTCCTTACCCGCCAATGCCTGCTCAAGAAGATGGGAAACGGACTCCGCATGGGAATAAGGCCTTCAACGAAAATGCGCCGATTGTGGATGCCGATTCCGCACCATTCCACAGCATCAGTCTTCCCAAATCACTCGTCTATAATCAATTAATGGAGCGGGTACTCTTCTTTGCAGGCATGGTTGCCTCTCGTAGTGAAGGCCACCGTATGGTCGCTAAAGGAGGTGCGTATGTTGGCGCAAGGCCAGGCGCCTCGGGGACCATGTCCGATCAAGTTGATTGGTCACCAGCGACCAATTGGCAACCCAAAGAGACGGAAAAATATATCATTGGTGGTGATACTCTTCTCCTCAGAGTTGGGAAGTGGAAAGTAAAGATTATCAAGATTGTTAGTGATGAAGAGTTTGATGAACGGGGCCTGAAGGCGCCGGGATGGGAGGAGTGGAAGGAGAGAAAAGTGGAAGAGCCTTTGACTGAGGATGTCAAGAAGATGAAGCTGTGGAGCCAGAAGAATTACATCAAGAAGGCGTTGCTACATCAGCGAGGCCCAGATCCGGATGCCGATGTTATTAGAGCGCAATCCTCGCAATGAGGCTTGCCATAATATGTAGTGTGATGTGATACCCATATCTGATTCCCCTCCCATTTGTGCAATACGCATCTGCATCACCATTGGGAAGCGCCGCATGGGAGATAACACAAGCCGAATGATGCGCTCCTCAGATCTTTCCTCATCAAAAGATGCTCTAGGGTTACGCTTCTAATCTGGGCTTACAGCTCGGCTATGGTAGAAAAAGACTCCGTTATGGTAGAAACTTAGTATTTTATCAGCGACTAGTTAATATTAACTAAACCTATTAAGAGGCTACCCCCCTGAGTTCTAGGGCCTATCCCCTAAGTTCCAGGGCCTACCCCCTAAGTTTTAGGGCCTACCCTCTAAATTCTAGGGCCTACCCCCTAAGTTCTAAGACTACCTTCTTAAGTTCTAAGGCTACCCCCCTAATTTCTAGGGCTGACACCCCCGAGGATTACATATACATAGTATATGCTTAGTATATATTGAGCATACGCTGTATATATACTGTGCATATGCAATCCTTAGGGGTGTCAGCCCTAGAACTCAGAGGTGAGGCCTTTAAATAAGTTTAGTTGATATTAACTAGTTGTTAACAAAATACCGAGTTTCTAATATAACGGAGTCTTTTTCTACCATAGCCGAGCTGCGACCCGTTCTGAATCAGAGATGCTTGAGTTTAGGAATGTAAAAATAGGTAGAGAGGGATTCATGATTCATGTTCTTGATGAGCGTATGGAAAATTGACTCGAGCAGTGCCAAGATCTACCCGCGTAAAGCACCAGGCGCGTCACGTCTGCTTCGCGCAGAAACCCTCCAGCGAAGCTTGCTCCATTCACTGCTTGTCACGAAGCAACAGTCTTGATGTTCATCAGACACACAATGGTATACTAGTCTATAATTTCGCCGCATCATTGCCAAAAATGGCTGGATCCTCCAAAACTCCGAATGGAGCGCCCCCACCTCCACCCTCGCTCAAGAAATCAACATCAAGCTCCAAAAATCAAACCTCAATTGCCGGATTTTTCAAGAAAGCTTCAATGCAACCTTCCACCAACGGGACTGCTAGACCGAATAGTGCGATTTCACCCGTCAATGGCCTCGCCAGGATGAGTGGTGCAAAACGATCACCCAGAGGCTCGAGCCAGAGCTTGACTCCTGCTCCTAGCAGTGATGCTGCCGAAGGACTCGATGACAAAGACGTGCAGCCAGGAACAGTCGAGGTCAATGGAAAGGGCCCTTCCAACAGCCTGCCATCGCCCATCACGCCTTCGAGTGCAGCAGCTGTTGAAAATCAAGTAGATATTCGGGCTCCTAAAGGTTTCTATAGTCCCTCGAGAAAGGTCCGCTTCCGAGGTCTCTCAACAAATTGCTCAAACTGATTGTGTATGTATAGGCTAAAAAGGTTGTCAATTACGCTGTTGACGTAGAGTCTGGTGAAGAAGAAGAAGACGACGAAGGGTTCAATCCTACACCAGGGAACAAGCCTCGAGGAAGGGCTTTGAAGCGTAGGAAGACGAGTGTCGAGAGTGATGACGACGATATCTTTATCGGCGATGCTGAGATGGAGGAAGAAGTTGTTGACGAGGGTAAATTCCATCAGTGCTGTGCGCACGGGCTTAGGCAACTTTAGCTGACATCACAATTAGATGACTTTATTGTGGATGACGACGAGTCTGACGTCCCGAAAGCCTCCCAAAGGAAACGAAAACGACCTTCCACTAAGCAATCGACGTCTCTGGAAGAACCTTCACTTGAAGGTCTCGAGCTAGAGAAGGATAGTGATCTGGATATGGACCCGCCATCGGCATCGACGGCTCAGCAGTGGGTCTACGACCCAGATACTCCCACGCCAATGCAGCGGGGACCTTCCAATGTTCCAAGAAAACCGGTAAATTCTATGGTCAAAGCAGTAAGGGGACAGGCTCACAAGACGGAGCCATCTCAGCGATATCCATGGCTAGCGGATATCCGTGACGCGGACAGAAATCCAACAGATCACCCGGACTATGACCCTAGGACCATATATGTGCCGAAGCTTGCTATGGAGAATTTCTCACCCTTCGAGAGGCAGTATTGGGAGATCAAGCAAAATCTTTGGGATACGATCGTCTTCTTTAAGAAGGGCAAATTCTACGAGCTGTATGAGAATGATGCTACCATCGGCCACCAAGTGTTCGACCTTAAGCTTACTGATCGTGTCAATATGCGAATGGTTGGCGTTCCGGAGGCTACTTTGTCCACGTGGGTCAACCAATTTGTAGCCAAGGGATACAAGATTGCCGTGGTAGACCAAATGGAGTCTGCATTGGGTAAAGAGATGCGGGAGCGAGACGGCAAGGAGCCAGGTGCTGTCAAAGCTGATAAGATTATCCAGCGGAAGCTTGCTAGCGTTATCACCAGCGGCACTCTTGTCGATAGTACCATGCTCCAAGATGACATGTCTACCTACTGCGCGGCGATCAAGGAGTCGGAACTGGATGGGCGACCTGCCTTTGGGATCGCTTTTGTGGACGCTGCTAGCGCACAGTTTTCCTTGACTGATTTTGTCGATGATGTTGAAATGACGAAGTTCGAGACCTTTGTTGCTCAGATGAGACCTCGAGAAATATTGCTCGAAAAGTCCTTCATATCTACCAAGGCCTTAAGGATACTTAGGAACAGCTCTGCACCAACAACTTTATGGAACTACTTGAAGCCTACGAAGGAGTTCTGGACCGCGGACACCACCTGCAGAGAACTTGACGCGGGCAAATACTTTATCAACGAGGAAGGCGATAACGCAGAAGCTTGGCCGAAAGCTTTACAAGAGGCAAGAGAAAAAGAGCTTGTGATGTCTGCATTTGGCGCTCTAGTCCAGTATCTCAAAACCTTGCAAATCGAGCGTGAGCTGTTGACCCTGAAGAACGTCTCATGGTACGATCCTATAAAGAACGCGAGCAGTCTGATTCTGGATGGAAAGACTTTGATCAATCTGGAAGTGTTTGCTAACTCATTCGATGGTGGCCCTGATGGCACTCTCTTCGCTGTGCTAAACCGGTGCATCACACCTTTTGGCAAGCGGATGTTCCAGCAGTGGGTCTGTCACCCGCTCATGGACGCGAGGCAGACCAATACTCGTCTCGACGCTGTTGAATCTCTAAATGCAGATGTCACTGTGCGTGATCAATTCATCTCGAATCTCACTAAGCTTCCAGACCTCGAGAGGATGATATCTCGTATTCATGCAGGCGCCTGTAAAGTTCAAGATTTCGTTCGCGTACTTAACGGTTTCGAGCAGATCGATTATACCATGAGTCTTGTACGTGAAGTGGGCTCCGGACAAGGCATTGTTGGCCAATTGATCTCGGAGATGCCAGACATGAAAGAGATTCTGGAGTATTGGAACGCTGCCTTTGATCACGCCAAAGCGAAAGATGCAGGCCTTCTGATCCCGGAACGGGGACAGGAAGAAGACTTCGATGAGAGCCAGGACCGCATTGAAGGCATTCAAGCTCAGCTAGAAACCTTGCTAAAGAGGACGAGGAAGCAACTTGGGTCAACAGCAATCGAATACAGAGATAATGGGAAGGAAATCTACCAACTGGAGGTGCCAGTCAAGGTCAAGGGTATACCAAAAGATTGGGACCAGATGTCCGCTACCCAAAAGGTCAAAAGATACTACAGTCCCGAACTTCGAGCCCTCGTTCGCCAATATCAAGAAGCACAAGAGACACATAAACAGATTGTCAAAGAAATGTCCGGCCGCTTCTTCCATAAATTCGACGAACACTATGAAACTTGGCTCGCAGCTGTCAGAATCATCTCTCACCTAGACTGCCTCATCAGTCTCTCCCGTGCCTCCTCCGCCCTCGGCGAACCAGCCTGCCGCCCCATCTTCGTTGACGATCCCCGAACGGTTATCGAATTCGAAGACCTCCGCCACCCCTGCATGCTCCCTAACGTCACAGACTTCATTCCCAACGACGTCAAGCTCGGCGCCGACACCGCCAATATCAACCTCCTCACTGGTGCCAACGCAGCCGGTAAATCCACCGTCCTCCGCATGACGTGCATCGCAGTCATCATGGCGCAATTAGGCTGCTTTGTCCCTGCCAGTCACGCCCGCTTAACCCCAGTTGATAGAATAATGTCCCGCCTCGGCGCCAACGATAACATCTTTGCCGCACAATCCACCTTCTTTGTCGAGCTTGCGGAAACGAAGAAAATTCTTTCAGAAGCTACTCCCCGATCCCTCGTCATCCTCGACGAACTCGGCCGCGGCACAAGCAGCTACGATGGCGTAGCCGTCGCCCAAGCCGTCCTCCACCACGTCGCCACTCACATCGGCTGCGTCGGCTTCTTCGCTACCCACTATCATTCCCTTGCCGCCGAATTCTCTTCTCATCCTGAAATTCGTAATCGCCGCATGCGCATCCACGTTGACGACGAGAATCGCAAGGTTACATTTTTATATAAACTCGAAGACGGCGTCGCGGAGGGAAGTTTCGGGATGCATTGCGCGAGTATGTGCGGGATTCCTGGGAAGGTAGTGGAGCGGGCGGAGGTGGCGGCGAGAGAGTGGGAGCATACGAGTCGGTTGAAGGAGAAGGTGGAGGTTGCAAGGAAGGGGTGCTGGATTCCGCTGGGGTGGCAGAGTGATATTGCTTGGTTGTTGAAGGGGACGTTTGGGGACGGAGGGATTGGAGAGAGGGGTGTGGACGTTTTGAGGAGGGCGGTGGAGGAGTTGTAGACCATGAGGGGTGAGGATATACAAATTATGTGTGTCAGACATCGTCCTGTGTGGTGTGGGGAAGATGTAAACTTGACAAATTCCGCTTCTGAAAGCTTTCCAGCAAGCTTGCGTGTCTTCGTTTGGGCGATCGAATTGGCATTGTGGGCTTTCTTTTATAGATAGGAGCATTTCATGAGCTTTGCATTTGTACCATTACCGCGAATAGTAGTAGCAAAAGCTTTAGTTAGTTCCAAGTGGCTAAGCATTTAGGGGAATCATAAGGGTATAGCGTGCCAGTTGATAAGACTAGCCTGCGGAGTTGTGCGATTTCGGGGTTGTTGATGAGGCGGTGTAATGGAGCGTTAGATGTATAGCGATTGTACCAGGGTATAGAAGATATCGAAATGAGAGACATAGCGTGATAATTATGCAATGAACGATCTTCGTTCGTCTGGATACAGGTTCACATAAGCAGCATACGTGGAGATCCAGTAATTCCACCAGACTTGTATTGAGTTCTCACTATCTTTGCGAGGCCTGACTACCAGCTACCTATGAATGACCACCAAACGATCTTCCCTAACAGTTACATCGCGATTCCACTGCTCTGAAGGGCCATCCAGCCGAATACTACACCACCATGGTAACGAGAGGCACGATTGCTTTACCACCGCGCAAAACCCAAGGACTAAAGCCATGCATTGGTGAGGGGGCTAGGATGACTGTTAGGGCAAGCCAAATCATGAACGCGGGTTTTTTGGGGTCAGTCATACCTCATACAGGGGAGCCACTGCCCTCGGAAGGGGCTTGCGGAGAGGCCTCTTGCTCGTTTTCTGGCTCCTTTGCACGAGCGGTTCTGGTTGCTTTCTTTGTACGGTTCTTAGCAGAGACCGGGCTATCGCCGGATGGTGACGCTGCACGCTTGCGCTTCTTGGTCTGCGGTGTTTCAGCTTCCGCAGCTGCAGTATTATTCGTGGAATCTTTATGGGTGTTAGTCTGGGGAGTGTCGTTGGAGGTGGGGAGAGAGGGATTTACCTTCCGTATTCGCCGCTGCAGGTTTGCCAGTGTTGAACCCAAGCTTGACCTTGAGGTTGCACCATGACGAACGCGCCGAATGCACGGTCGAAAACCCTCCTAGCCCGCGATATCTTTCGAGATCGATCTGAGAGATGTGGGTCAGCTCATGTTATATCTAGGTTGGACTCAGCTGTCCCAGTCGAGACAATACGCTCTGGATGACAGACAGCTCTGTGTTATCAAGATACGTAGAGGACGAAAGCAACATTCCAATAATCTCAGTGGAGGTATGCTACTGGATCATCGCTCATCTTAACTCACCTTCAAGCCTTTCGGATTCTCAACACATTGGAAAGCGAGCTTCAAAAGCTCAAATTCCCTGTCTGTAAATGGTTTAACAGACATTTCCAGCCTTCTGATTGTAATTGTGGGTGTGATAGAGCTGATATATGGGAATCGGAACTCGATTGGTGTTCGCGGTGTTGGTGTGTAATGTAGATGAAAGTTGACAGGTGGAGGTGGGAGTGAGGAGTGACAAGTAATTTGATGAGCTTTCAAAGCCCTTACCGGGGTTGCTACGGTGCTTAGCGCTCCCGTGAATATGACGGGATTGATCACGAGTTCAATTCATAAATCTCTCATCATTCTAAAAGACGCCAAAGGTTCATTCGAGTACGTGTCGGCAGCCCAGCTGACCTTTACGGATGATTTTAATAGCAGGCACTTCGCAGCTAGAGAGGTAGGTCCCTAAGCGAGTCGGATTAGTGACAGGAATTGGAATCCGGATCTTCTTGCAAAACGGTGATACCTAAGAGTTGCCCGTGGATCTATACTATTTCCATAATCCGGGTCCAATCACCCCTAGCATCCCCGGTTGGTATCTAGCTGACTTCATGAAGCTTTTACTCTGACGGGTGCATCTGCGGAACTTCGGATCTGTTCCAAAGCTTTCTGCCATACCGCAGTCTCGACACTCTTCCTTCGCTCGTTGCCAACAAAGAACGAAGTTTGCTCTTTCGGTGCCCACCACGGCCTTTTTGGGCTAACACTTGTTCTTTCCAGAGATCTGGGCACACGTGCCAGATTTTCGATTCCGAAACGAGCTTTGATAGGCCGCAGTTCGGAAATAGGCATTCTTGTGGTACGCAAACTTCCATACGATTTGATCGTTGTCATCTCAAGTTCTGTATTTGAAGGGATACTTTGCGCCCACTTTAAGAGCTGTTCCCGAGATCGACGCGCAAATATTGGCAGTTTAATGTGAATGTAGGCCACGAAGGGAAAGGCATAGTACATCACATACATCAATGGGACAGCACTAGCGCCCACGACTTCAATGAACCTCAGCACTGTACATAATGCCTCATTAGAATGACTTACCTGTGGGGGCTACCCAAGATGGCTGTTCTTTATCATGATAGAGGGCAGGTGCAATGAACAGAAGAGTAGCGGAGAAGAGGAAGATTGTAGTGACTTTGAGAGCACCCACAAAAACAGTACGTCCGGTGCCAGCATGAAAGATCAGGAGGCGTTCCGGGATAGCTAGAAGAGTCAATGAGCCTCTTACACCTTCACTTTCATTTAACCACACTTACCTGCTTTGGACGAGTTTTGATAGGCAAGCGCAAAGGATCTGGGAGGACTGAAACCAGGACTGATGGCCAGTCTTCGCCACGCATGTCTTCCTACCAAAGAGTTAAATAATTGTAGTCGTGGTACCATTGTCAGCTTGGGTTGCCCTGAGCAATCAGAGCTTCTTGCCAAAAAGGAAGTGAGGATCTCTGCGCTTGGGGTCCGCTTCGGGACAGCCGCTTGAAGCGAACGGGAGATCGACCTCAGGGGTAGGTACTGCTGAGCAGATGTCGACCGCTGGATTGGTATTCCATACTGTAGTGGCGAGCGTGAATACAGCGGTGCCACAGAACTGGAATTACCGAATATTGTGGAGTCGTCTCTTCGTTTAGAGGCTCTGCAGTACAATGATGCTTCTACCCAGATAGCATGATACTCCTCCTCAAAGATTACTCGGCAATATGAAACCCAGACCAATATCTATACTCTACACTCTGCAAGTTCTCCTACTTGTCAGTGTTTCACGAGCATATACCGATATATCAGACGAGACCTTGAGGGCCATTCCCCGCCCGGGACCAGACTTCGACATCAAGGAAGGCAAACTCCTAGCACCTATCCTGCGCCCTCGAGTTCCCGGCAGCGAAGGCTCTACAGCCGTACGTCAGCACTTTATTGATTTCTTCAGGAATGATCTCCCACAATGGAAGGTTACTTTCCAGAATTCGACCTCTAAGACGCCTGTGACTGGTGACGACGAGATACCGTTCATCAATGTTATAGCAACGAGAGACCCGCCTTGGGCAAACCCTGGAGAAGTTGGATACCTGACCTTAGTTGCGCATTACGACAGTAAAATATCACCAGATGGTTTCATTGGGGCCACTGACAGTGCAGCGCCATGTGCGATGCTCATGCATGCAGCTCGAACTCTGGACGGTGCTCTTACGAGGAAGTGGGCTGCTATGCTCGAAGCTGGTATCAAGCAAGACAACTACGACATGGGTTTGGAGGAACATAAGGGAATACAGATCATTCTACTTGATGGGGAGGAAGCTTTTGGAACCTGGACTGCTACAGATTCCATCTATGGATCGAGGTCTCTAGCTTCGGAAATGGAGTCAACGTTCCACCCAGCTCTATCTACTTATCGCAATGCCTTATCCTCTATTCACTTATTTATGCTGCTCGACCTACTGGGCGAGGGATCTCCTACTCCCACGGTTCCATCTTACTTCAAGACTACGCATTGGGCATACCAGAATATGGCTACTCTGGAAGATCGTTTACGCGCACAGTCATTGTTCACATCATCTCCCAATCATCCCTCGAAACGGGGTACATTGAGCCAAGGCTTGTCTAAAGACAACAAGGCCAAGCTGAAACGCAAGGAACCAAAGTGGTTCTACGACCTTGACAAAAGCAACAATCGGTGGATGGGCGGCATGATAGAAGATGACCATCTACCATTTATGGCGAGAGGGGTGGATGTCCTTCATATTATACCAGCGCCATTCCCAACGGTATGGCACAAAGAGGTCGATGATGGTGAGCACTTGGACATGGATACGGTCGGAGACTGGACGGTGCTGGTGACGGCTTTTGCTGCTGAGTGGATGGAATTAGAGGGACACATGGATAAGAAGTCCACGGACAAGAGGGCGATTGGCGATAGGCACGCGCAAGAGATCATCAGCAAGACCGAACTGTGAGTGCGCTGTGGTCAGCCTCCATTCTCTGATGTCTGGCTCATGAGTTGCCAAGGACACGAAAGTCCCTGACAAATATCGAATGAAACCCGGCATTTTCACATATAAACAACTACAACACACCGCAAGAGCGCCGACTGGTTAGTCCCTGAGATGCGATACCAAGAAATGCCAGACTTTCTCCTCAAGACCACTTCATCTGCATCTGCACGATCAATATGGTCCTTGAGGCTACAGTGTGGCAGCACCAGGAGTTAGGACTTTGAATATCCTTTACTACCCGCAAACGCCTATATACGATATATACATACGAATCGATATGAGACCCATGCCAGTCGCAGATGGAATCAAGACTTGATAGACGGTAACTTTGCTGTGATTCCAGCAGATCTTACCGATGGTTGATCGTTTCTCCATATCGGATAATCAGATCTTTGAGACCTGATTTTGGAAGCATATGAACATTGACTCACTGCCTAGGTAGAGTGCTGTGGAGCCGGGACTATGTGTACCATGGTGCCTAGCAAAGAGGATCGAAGCTCCAAAGGAAACAGCTAGTGAGCGTATGGCGATATATCTACGCAGGGCTGTTGCTCTTCCCGGATTGGAAGAAGAACGAAGCAAATCGCATTTGCACTTTGATATTTGATGATAATTCGGTTCCTTTTTTTGGGCATTCCTCTCTGAGGCAAACAGTGTTTCATAGATTAACATAATAGAATAGAATACGACACCCGCAATACAGTGGAGATCGGCGGAGGCTTTCGGTATCTTACAACCCCAAGTGTGAAGTGTGAAGTGTGAAGTATCATGTTTGATGACTAAGCCATGATCTCCGACAATTACCCCAAAAAATTACCCCACACGCGTCAATTCAACGATGGACCGCGGCCTTGTCTCCGCCCCGCCTCGCAGCCAACCGTTGGCGGGTGCAAGCAATGAATGACGTTCCGTTGACTTTTGCCATTCGGCATGGTGGAAGTACATAATAAACCTTCATCGCTTTCCTTCTACCTCTTACAATGCAAGCTTTTCGATTCACTAGTCGAACTCCTTTCAGGTCCTATATTCAACCGTCGTCTCTACCAAAGATAATAGCCAGGACATACGCAATGCCTAATCAAAACATCCCACCTGTACGCCCGCTGTCAATGCTCTCCCTTTATTCGCTGACAATTATTGCTAGCTTAACGATCCTTCCCTCTTCAAGCAAAATGTGGCCTATGTCAACGGCGAATGGATCAAGGCTAAGTCAGGTAAAACATTCGAGGCCCACGGTATATCCACTCCCCAACAATCACTCCAGCACCCATTGACCGGTGTGCATAGATCCATCTACCGGCAAATTAATAGGCACATGCCCCGAATTCGATAAAGCAGACACAGACAATGCCATCGCCGTTGCTGCAGCTGCCTTTCCCTCGTTCCGCCAAACAACAGGCCGTCAACGAGCACGCATGCTACACAAATGGTTTCAATTAATGATGGACAACCAAGAAGACCTAGCAAGGATCATCACTTGGGAGAATGGCAAGCCATTGGCTGATGCGAAGGGAGAGGTTGCATATGCAGCCAGCTTTTTCGAATGGTTCGGCGAAGAAGCACCAAGAGTGGAGGGCGATACTATTTCACCAAGCATTCCAGGAAATCGAGTCTTCACCATCAAAGAACCTGTAGGCGTGTGCGGACTCATCACCCCATGGAACTTTCCTGCTGCTATGGTTACAAGAAAAATCGGCCCCGCCCTTGCAGCAGGTTGCACAGTCGTGGCAAAATCACCAGGAGAAACACCTTTTACAGCCCTCGCCGTCGCCGAACTCGCCCACCGCGCCGGTATCCCCAAAGGCGTCGTCAACATTATTAGCGCCCTCGCCAACACAGCCGAGGTCGGCGCTGCACTCACGTCCAGCCCAATAGTCCGCAAAGTCTCCTTCACTGGTTCCACTGGTGTCGGCAAGTTACTAATGAAGCAATCCGCCGACACACTCAAAAAGCTTTCCTTCGAGCTCGGCGGCAATGCCCCATTCATTGTCTTCGATGACGCAGACCTCGACATCGCGGTCGCCGGTGCCATCGCCTCCAAATTCCGCAGCTCAGGCCAGACGTGCGTGTGCGCAAACAGGATTTACATCCAGAAAGGCATCTACGACAAGTTCGCCGCCGCCTTCGCTGAGAAAGTGAAGGGCTTCAAAGTTGGTGGTGGATACGATGAGGGCGTTACTCATGGCCCATTGATACACGAGCGCGCCATCAGCAAAGTCGACGCACATGTCCGGGATGCGGAGAAGAAAGGGGGCAAGGTCATCGTGGGCGGGAATAAGATGTCACACCTCGGGACGAATTTCTTCGAGCCGACAGTTATTACGGGTATGACCATCGATATGCAGTTGGCTTCTGAGGAGACTTTTGGACCTGTGGCGGGCCTGTTTCCATTTGAGACAGAGAAGGAGGTTGTGGAGTTTGCTAATAAGGCTGAGGTTGGACTTGCTGGGTACTTCTTCAGTAGGGACATTCACAGAATCTATCGTGTTGCAGAGGCGCTGGAAGTGGGAATGGTGGGCGTCAATACTGGGTTGATCAGTGATCCTGCTGCTCCGTAAGTTGTTGCCCTACTCCCCACAGAGTGATATGCTTGTTGCTAAAGGCGTGTAGGTTTGGTGGTGTCAAGTTCAGCGGTTTCGGACGAGAGGGTAGCAAGTACGGTATCGCAGAGTATCAGATCACGAAAATGGTGACATTGGGCGGTATGGGCCAGCCCCTTCAAGGATCTTGAGGACATAGATTCTCGACCGTCGAAAGGATGCGGTTACAATGTACAAAAAGCAACATGTATATCTCAAATCATAGTAAATATCATGCTCCGATGACTACTTTGATGCCCTCATTCCTCCACGTATCCTCTCTTAATACTTTCACACCTTACGTTCACTGCCCCATCCCTACCTTATACTCTGGATGTACTTTATGGCGTCTTAAGAGTCGTGCTCTGCGTATGTGTATAAGGATTTAAGTATCTCTATCTCCGTGCCAAGGCTTCGAGCAATCTGACAGGGCTGAAAAAGATCCGCGACTTCAATTACATTTTGCCCCTGCTCGTAATGCGCGCAGGCCAAGTCCAGCGAAGCAATGCGGTCGCATGGTGCATTGAGCGTGCCTAGGCAGCTTTCAAGATCATTGAGGGTCACGTATATCTCGCCCAGGCCCTGTGCAGTTCGATGGGCTTCGACTTCTCTGCGGCCCTTTCAGACACACCAATTACCACTAGACCGACGATGGCAGCAACGGCGTGGTCAGGCTGGAGTAGCTGCTGCCGTGTAAGCAACTTGGATGCATAACAGATCCTCAATCTGACAATTCAATTAGGCTCGAACAAGCAGCAGCGCCGGAGGATCTCGCCCAAGAAACCATTATCGATAATCTCGCGCCTGAAGAAGCTCAACGGCTATCGCGAGTGCGAAATATAGGCATAGCTGTAACATTGATCTTGCTCAACGTTAGAAGTAACCTATTGACACCATTAGGCTCATATCGACAGCGGTAAAACCACTGTTACCGAACGAGTACTCTACTACACCGGCCGAATAAAATCGATACATGAAGTCCGTGGGAAAGATGCAGTGGGGGCCAAAATGGACTCGATGGATCTCGAGCGAGAGAAGGGAATCACTATTCAATCTGCGGCCACTTACTGTGACTGGATCAAAAAAGAGAATGGCGAAGACGAGAAGTATCATATCAATTTGATTGATACGCCGGGACATATCGACTTTACGATAGAGGTTGAGCGAGCCCTGCGAGTACTGGACGGTGCTGTCATGATCCTATGCGCTGTTTCTGGGGTCCAGTCGCAGACAATTACGGTAGACAGGCAGATGAAGAGGTACAACGTTCCTAGAATATCATTCGTCAATAAGATGGATCGAGCAGGAGCAAATCCGTTCAAGGCTGTGGAACAAATCACACACAAACTTCGGGTACCAGCGGCGGCTATGCAAGTTCCTATTGGGGTGGAAGATGAGTTCAAGGGGGTTGTAGATCTGGTTGATATGAAGGCTATATACAGTGAAGGGCTCAAAGGGGAGACCGTAAGAATTGCAGATGAAATCCCACCAGATGTTCGACCGCTTGCGGAAGAGAAGAGGAAGAAACTGATTGAGACTCTTGCCGATGTTGATGACGAGATTGCAGAGATCTTCCTTGATGAGAGGACCCCAACTGTGGAGCAGATAAAAGCTGCGGTTCGGCGAGCAACGATTTCGTTGAAATTCACGCCAGTATTTATGGGCTCAGCGCTTGCGGATAAGTCTGTTCAGCCCATGCTGGATGGTGTCTGCGACTACTTACCCAATCCATCAGAAGTCGAGAATCTGGCATTGGACCAACGGCGGAAAGAAGCTCCTGTCAAGCTCGTCTCTTATAATTCACTTCCTTTCGTCGGTCTGGCATTCAAGCTCGAAGAAAGCAACTTTGGACAATTAACATACATCCGCGTATACCAAGGCTCCCTAAAGAAAGGCAATTACATATTCAACGCCCGCACCAACAAAAAGGTCAAGGTTCCTAGGATAGTACGCATGCACTCCAATGAAATGGAGGATACTCCCGAAATCGGCGCTGGGGAAATCTGCGCCGTGTTTGGCATCGACTGTGCTTCCGGTGATACATTCACCGATGGCGCCCTGGGCTACAGCATGACATCCATGTTCGTGCCAGAGCCTGTCATTTCCCTTTCCATAAAACCAAAGGACAACAAAGACCTACCCAATTTCTCTAAAGCCATGGCTCGCTTCCAGCGCGAAGATCCTACCTTCCGTGTCCATGTCGACAACGAGAGTCAGGAGACTATCATCAGTGGTATGGGTGAATTGCACCTAGACATCTACGTTGAGCGCATGCGTCGTGAATACAGAGTTGCTTGCGAAACCGGCCAACCTCAAGTAGCATGGCGCGAGACCATCACTGAGAAAGTCCCCTTTGACCACACCCTCAAGAAGCAAACTGGTGGTGCTGGTGATTTCGCAAGAGTTGTCGGCTGGCTTGAACCAACCGGCGCTCTCGAGAAAAATCAATTCGAAAATGAAGTCACCGGCGGTGCCATTTCCGAGAAATTCATCTTCGCCTGCGACAAAGGCTTCCAACTCTCGTGCCACAAAGGTCCCCTAGTCGGCCACAAAGTCCTTGGTACGCGTATGGTCATCAATGACGGCGCAACACACATGACTGATTCCTCGGAAATGGCTTTCAAAACTGCTACGCAGCAAGCTTTCCGAAAGGCCTTTGGTCAAGGCCGTCCACAGATTCTAGAACCCCTGATGAAAACTTCTATTACAGCCCCGACAGAGTTTCAGGGAGCTATTGTGGGGCTGTTGAATAAGCGAAATGCAGTCATTAATGATACAGACATTGGCCCCGAGGATTTCACGGTGTATGCGGATTGTAGCCTTAACTCAATGTTTGGATTTAGCACGCAGTTGAGGGCGGCGACGCAGGGAAAGGGCGAGTTTGGGATGGAATTTAGTCACTACAGTCCTGCGCCTATGCAGTTGCAGTAAGTCATTCCTTTGCTCTCCTATTCTTTTCTTGCGATGCTGGAAAGCTTTGCTGACGCAGTGTGTACAGAAAAGAATTGGTGGCTAAGCATGAAAAGATGATGGCGGACAAGAACAAGAAATGATTGTGGCGCGCTGATTCGGATTGCATACAATCTATGCGTGCAATGGCCGTGGGAGCCTGTATAACATCCACTCTGGTACTGGGTATAGATGCATTTACACGGGAGTTTCTTCTGCAGCATAACCAATTTCGGGGAGAATAACGTTTCTCTTGTACATATATACCTACTAGCAATGGATGTCATATCTGTCGCCTTCGAAGCGAAATTTCTTCCTACCGATGTTCGAATCCATGTTAATCATGACGGAAGCGGATTCTCTGTCAGCACAGAAAATCCGCTCAACAATCCTTCATCCGCCCCGCACAACCAAGTCGATCTTCTTACTCGCAGTAGTCCGGGATGTACCCTAGCATCGCTTTCTCTACAGTACTTATAATAACTGCACTTTGATGAGGATGCCAGATCCCTTGGAATCATTCTCCCCGTGATACGGCAAGTATACCTAGACGTCGTAGTGCCAGACAAAATGAAGCATTTATGCTTTTGCGGTTCATGTTGTTATTAAGGATAGGCCGGCTGAGCGAGCATCGTCCTCAGTGAGATCTTTGAGCCTTTATGCATAGTCTCGGTGTTTTGTACCATGTCTGGTGTTTCTTCTCCCCTGCTGAGATCATGGGTACTGCAATTTTAGCCGGGTGAGGGGAGATTGCCTCCGTGCCTTAGGGAACTTGTCCCGTCGAGGGTGCTAATGGTAGACTACACCTACGGATCTCAGGATTCTGAGCTCGGACTCGACTAAATGCTGCAGGTACACGTGCTATAAACCCTTGACTGCCATTCATGTCGGTTAGTTAGTTTCCACGCCTGCATAGCTAGCGTTGGCCACCCTTGCCCTCCCAGCCATCTAATAGCACTCCTTTCCCGTCAGACTCTCCCTTCCATGCAGGGCACGGAATTGATCACACAGCGTACACCGCCGTGACTACTCAACTACTGTTCCATTCTCAGTAATACTATTATTACTGGTCTTTATTGTACCACACTCTGGTTATGAAATCTTCACTTTCTACAACTGTGAAGAATGAACGTAGGTAAACACACCTCATACATGTTATTCCTGGTATAAGTAAGCAAGTACTAAATCGCTCCTATTCACGAACCAAGCCGAGCGACCTAAAAGTGTAGATCTGCAGAGGTGAATTTGGGTAAGGGTAGGTCGAGCAAAGTTGGGCGGGAGAACAAAGAGAGATGTGATTAGTTATGCGTCTCAGAATAACGAGCACTTGCGTAACGATACTCAAGGTAGTAATGCATCTTCAGTGCCACGGTCTTCGAGATCTTTCCCTCTATCGTGCACAGATTGGATCCCACAATCATAAGAACTGTAGTCCGGATGGATAAAAACCGAAGAATTTATCTGGCCCGACTTTAGTCACGCGAATTGCGGTATGAGAGCGCTACATAGCATTTGGGCCTGTCAACCATTCGAAACTTTCATGCCAAAGTGACAGACATCTGCCCCGGACCCACCCCCCACCGGGCCCAAGGTGAGCGCCGCTTTACGCTCGCGCCAGCCTGGGTGATCTTGGGTGAAGGTGCCCCATGCTATGGCTGAGCTGCTGACTGATAGGCTATACTTATTAGAAAAAGGTAATTGTTATAGAGTATACTAAGCGATTGTGTCTTGCGTGTATACTATGATACATAATAGGACATAGTAGACCCTTAATTAATTATACAGAAGAAAAGTTTAGGTGTAATCGATTCTGTATCTAATGCTAATACTAAGGTATGTCATGATTCTAGCTAGCGCTAGCCATCGCTTAGCGGCGGGCCTTCGCACATAGGGGGTTCCGCCCGCAAGCTCAACACCTCATCGATTACATTACCAACCTTACATAGGTAGCATTGGCTATAATAACCTGCAAAGGCATCACCCCTATCCTGCAACGGAGTCGTCGTGGCAGCAACCGCACCTCCTGATTCCTGACATGTTGAATCTGAATGCTTACAACCAAGGAGTCACAAAAGGGATGAAACAATGCCACCCGGTGCGGAGGCTAATGGTAGCTAGCCTCGCGGCAGCAAACGCAACCCTGATTGCTGACATGCTGTTTCTGAATTCTTACGGCTAGGGGGTCACAAAAGGGATGAAACAATACTACCCGTGCGGACGCCAATGATAGCTAGCCTAGCGCGCGCGTCCTTTGTTTCTGAAACCCTTCCTACCCTATCACAGTACTACTGTACGGAGGTAGAGAGGGGCTCATAAACATCATCATTTAGAAACATGGCTCATGGTATCTATATACTTTTCTACTGGCTCGCAGAGTTGCGCTATAGCGATTCAGGACGTCGCGTTCTTTTCTTTAGCCCCTTAAATTCTGTAAAGGCGTAGGCCTTGGATCTGAGCTAATCTGCGCAAGAAAAAACGGCTGATATGGCTGGCCTGCAATACATATATCTCCCTGTGTCCTCCTCAGATCGTATTGATTCAGTAGCTTCTTCCCCGCTCGTTCCGACCGCTACAGTCAGTCATTACCTTTCCTTTGGGCTCGCCATTATTGTGTACATACATTTTCTTGATTTCTGGCAAATCATTGATCTTCATCGTATCTTTACAACTTGCCTTCATTTTCTCTTTGCATTTCCGCATCCCCTGAGGATACCTCCAACCAATAGCTACTTGTCATGGAGCTCACCGCACTACTGGCAGTTGTGGTGGGAGCGTTTCTCGCCGCACCGCGGGTCACTGCTCTCTCATCAACTGATGGAAAGACCATGTATGACGCGTTCAACAATGCGTTTCTATACACAAATGGCAGTACGGCCTATTACACAAAAAACTTGACCGACAAAGCCGAAGACGGATCCTGGACACTTGATCTAGAAATTTACATGGTTCAGGATTACTATGAGTTGACTGGTGACGGTGATACGCTAAGCTTGATGAGCAACCTCTTAACGACTTGGCTATACTATAACCCCCCACCGTGGGACGGCGATACTTGGAACGACGATGTCGGCTGGTACACGCTAGCTCTTATGCGTGGTTACCAATTCACTGGTAACTCAGACTGGTTCAACAAAGCGAAAACCGGGTACGACATGGCCTTTGCTCGTGGCTGGGACACGACATATAACAATGGTGGTATTTGGGAATTGCAACCTGTGGAGGGCGGCAAACCAGCAACCAAATGTGTTCTCTCGAACTTTAGCCTCGGACGAGTTGCTTGTATGATCTACCAGGCCACGCATGACACAAATTATCTGAACCAGTGTGAGCAGATCTATGATTGGGTCTGGCACACTTTGTTTGTCCCTCACACCGGTCAAGTGATTGGTTGTATTGTTCAGGACGGGACACTGCAATATGGAGATGATGTGTATAATCAGGGCCTGATGGTTGATATGGCAAATATGCTCTGGCTAATCACCTACAACGACAGTTATCTCCGTGACGCGAAAATGGCGATTGACTATGCATTTACCAATGTTACTACAAATGGAGTCTTCAGCCAATGGAACCCCGAGGGAACTGGCTGGGTGAACGACTTTTCCCGTGGCGCAGGGCGGACTGTGCAAAACAACCGTCTTTGGGATACATACCTTTCAGATATGACGAACAACGCAAACTCCATTCTGGCGAACCGGCGAGCTGATCTTGGCATCACATGGACTGCATGGGATAAGCCTACGCCAGAAGATGTTGATCTTATGCCAACTCAGGCAATGGAAGCGTCGAATTGGGTTCTATGGACACCTCCGAGCAAGCCCAACGATATTGGGGGTATTCATAACATTACCAATGTGCTAACAGGCCAGGCAATCGACAGTGCAGGTACTTTTGGGAATGGTGATAGTGTTATCCAGAGGTCGCAAAATGATGGACAGAACCAGCGCTGGCTTTTTACCCAAAATTCGGACAATTCCTGGAATATTGTCAATCTTGCTAGCTGGAAGTCACTAGACTGCGCTGGTGGAAGTAACGCAACTAACCTTACCATGATCCAATGGCAATCTAGCCGGGCTTCTAATCAGCGTTGGGAGGTCGAGCAGCAGTCTAACGGCTCTTACAAGATCTGGAACCAGAAAAGTGAGCTGGCCTTGGACAGCTCCTCTAGCATGGTGGACGGCTATCCGTTGACCCAGTGGCCTTGGAACGGCGGGAAACAACAGTTGTGGAATCTCGGGTAGTTCATACCTACAAAGTGTCAAGCGGAGGGGATTTTAGGCTCGCGATCTTGTTCAGGATTGGAGTGCTTGCGTGGAGCGCGAGTTACCATCGATCTCACGGAGACGCAGCGATTTGCGGGGCGGCTTTTGGCCTTTGTCTGACTGAGAGTCCCTCTTTCTCTTCTTTAGGCTGCCCACTGCGCGCCTTGTATAATAATTTTTGTACTCCTCGACTTGATCGGGCCGGTAGATACTCGAAGAGGAATGTACTCATACTATTCATGGGGATGCAATCCTTCATGTGAAGCACACCTCCACACTAAAGGTGAGCATGAAGTATTCATTACAGGGGATTAGTGGAGTGCCGCATCACCCCTGCTCACCTAGCCCCGTCGCTAAAGCGGCAGGCCCGGTAAGCGAGGACATTCGGACAGGACAATGGCTGAGCATCACCGACTCGCTTGGAGATGCCAAAAGCCTTTTTGGAAGCAGAGTGACAATGTCGCACGGTAGGCTGTTTTAGTACCGTCCAACACGGTCTTTCCGACTGCTTTTGACGCAATGGATGGCCAATGGGAGGGCGGGGTCACTGGCGCGGTGCATTTGTGGAGAGGAACATCCCTTGCCGAAGGATCCTGAAGAGATCGACAACTCTTGCCACCTTGCCTAAAAAGGTATCTTACGCAAATGTCCTCACCCTTCCAATCGCGAATATGGCAAGGCAGGTCCCGTTGCTCTACTTATCTCACCGCCTGTGCTTCCATACTTCTCATTATTGTTTGGAAATCTCGATATTGGAATCTGAATATTTGGTCTATATCACATTTGTACTTGAAGCTGCAATGCAGTATCCTTCTTCAGCCCATATGAGTTCTTCAGACATTGAAGCCCAGCCTAGCCGTTTCTCTTGTACGTCCACCAACGTTGGTAGTACATCGTCTTTCCCCACAAAGCATTTAGTTGGTGATCTAGCGCAATTGGCTTTGGCAATACGCAGTCTGAATGGAAATTCCATCCTTGTCCTCATACCTGTTCAGAGAATAGTCAACGGCGAACAGACTTGGTCATGCATTGGCGACTTTTTGCAGCGCGTCTCGACCACACACCATCGCGGGACCTGGATCGAAACGCTCTTCGCCAGAGATGTTGTAGGCACTGCATCTATTCATCAGGTATATACCCTATTCACGACAGTTCTCCCGCCCTTTTCAATATCGCTGCCCCACACATCTCCGTGCGTAGCGCTAACCACGGTAAATTATCAGATCACCCCTTGTGATTCCATCTTGTCCGTTCCGTGTTTTCGAATTAGCTTGCGCGGGTACAAGCATGATACGTTGTTTACCCAAGCGCTTGAACGGCCCACCCTGTTGTCCAGACAAGACGACTACCTCTCTCACCACGAGGGCTTCACCGTCGTACCCACTATCCCGAGAGACCTATATGGTCAGAGCGTTATCGTCATTAATAGAAAGTTCGACAAGCTCAAAGTCATCTGGCTTCTGAGTCCGCTCTTGGTTGTTTCACCTGGACTTGGACTCGTCATCGGTCTGCGGTCGCACAACGCAGAAGTTGGGCTTGCCCTGAGCGCTGTGATATTTGCTCTAGTATCATGCTTTCAAGGACTTGTCGCGTGGCTGAACAATTGATATTGACCGTGCTCGTCGAACATGCAGCAGTTAACGGCGAAGGCGGTTATGAGGTATGCTATTTAGATTTCTGTTATCAGCGTTGCAAGGGGCAACAATCGGGTGGCAACGGGATGGGAGCTAAGGAATATTGGGTTAGCCGCTGTCAAGCCGGACTTACCTTGGTACTGCCGGTTTCATGTTATGATGCCGGTCTTGGCGCAGCAATAACGAAGTCCCCAATTTAACGCTTTTGCTAGGAATTCTCTCTCATATCGGAACCCTCACAAAGGAGTCATGTTTAGCTTTTTAGATTTTCACGCTGTGCAATACAATGCAAAATTATATTATACTTGAACGCGCTGAACGTGACATCTGGTATTGAATTTGATCCAAAGGGACTCTAGAGCACATGTCACTTGCGAGAACTATCCTGAATCCATGCGAAGATAGAGATATCTCCTGGCACCAACGATACCTACGAAGTTCTTCCATAGTACACGTCTAGCGCAAGTCAAGAGTAAGTAACCTCCCAATACATTCAACGCTACCTTAGGCTTCAATTACAGACACATAACATTAAGAATCTCGCGTATGTATGACAATGAAAAATCGAATTCATCCTTGCAGCCATGCAATAAGTCCCTGGATGAATGATGCCAACGCAAAAATCCCAGCGCTCGCCGCAACACCAACGTCTGCATTATGTGAACAGAGACCAATTGCTATACCGAGACCAGGTGAGGCGATGAGCAGCAATATCAAGACCCGTGCTACATTGGCTTTGTCAATGATCTGTCGAATAACGATGATCTCTTGGCCTCTCAGATCCTCATGGGCCCGGATCGATGGTGTATCAAGGAGACTTCTCTCATGCCCGGTGTTGGTGCTACGGAAAACGATTCTTGGATTGTTGAATGCTTCTGTAAGGATTATGTCTTTGGTGAAGTTGCGGAGGTAGACGCGAGATGCCTCGTTCTCGCATAACATGACCTTATTAGAGAGTGATTAATTAGGATCGCCAACGCTATAAACGTTTGAAGGTACTGTACCCACCTGATGAACTTTGGCCGTGCCTACACTACACTTAGTGAACATCTTAATAAGGCATCTTTTATACCAGCGGTCGGTAGAGGCTCGAGCAATGCTCGTCCTAGCATGGCAGAACATCGGTTCGTCTGGAGTGGTTTCCTGGAGTGTGACATCAAGGAGATGCGAAGCACCATTAAGAGGTTGAATCGCGAACGTGAAATGCCGGTTCTGTGGTGGTTGTCGAGCTCGCAAGTGATAAGTCCCAGCCTCATACGATGCAAGACTCTCATCACCCTCTATATTAGGAGAATTGGCCTCAGACATAGTCCAAGTCGAGGGCTATAAAAGCCTAAGGTGATTTCTTGCCAGCGAGCCGAAGTGCAACCCAAGGGCTAAGGATCTGAAGCCATGGGAGTGGGGTTGGAGCGTTTATAAACCACGAGAGGCTGACACTGGCGTGTGCCTGAGAATGACCCATGGGACGCAACTAGACAGACGGCCATGGTCGCTGAGGAGGAACACGCCTTGAACGAGACGACTTCTTTCGCAGATAAGAGCGAAGGTGAAAGGCGAAAGCAAACTAAGAGTAGGCCTGCACCAGGGTCATATTACATGTCCCACTTGCTAGCTCATTTCCGACTAATGCGCATGTCGATCAAATTTCTAAGTCGTGACAGAAAAGCGAAGGGGAGAGCGAAGGTGGAGAGCGAAGGTGGAGAGCGAAGGTTAAGAGCGAAGGTTGAGCGCGAAGGTTGAGCACGAAGGTGGAAAGTGAGGGGGGGCGGGGAACAAGAGCTTGCAGGTGCATCAGCCAACACAGCCCAGCTTCGTGTAGTGCAATAATTGGGAGTGACGACAGAAACAAATCAGGATCCTACCGGTACTAGCGCTGATAGGATGAAAGACTGCGAAGTAGAAATGCGAATGCCAAAGAGCGAAGGTGGGGAGGTTTGTGGCTGTGGCACATCCCTGCACCTGCATATAAAGCGCGCAAGAAACCACTTACAATTTTCTTCGGTCTAAAAGATATTTCTTATTACCCTTATTTTCACCATCGTACTTTCCTCATCTGCAAGATTCACAAGGAGTACTAATTCAATACCGATAGCTCCACATTTCATTTTTCACATCTCAAACTGATATCCGAGTAGTGGTCCATTCTAATTCACCCCTCTCACTTTCGCTTCCTTCTGGTCAACCTCTCTAGCAGTGGGCATCATACCTGAATTCTCCCTCCTTGGCTTGATTATTCTTTTGTTCATGCACGGAATTGAGTCCATTCGGCGGCTTAGGATAAACGAGACCCTCTGATCCTCATCTTCTTTGCTCTTGTCAACCTCGAGCTCCGTACTAGAGAGGGGATGCCACTCTTCCAAACCGATCATCTTTGCTTTAAGGATATACATATTCACCGTCTCTCGTTTCAGTGCACAAGTCAGAGTGCAATCTAAAGCTAGAAGACGGAAACAATATGCCGAAACCTAAGGTGAACAAAGCACTAGCTTACCGAAAGTGCCAGCAGTGTAGGAAGGATAGGCAGAAAGTACGGCAACAATGAGCTATACTTATCATATGTGAGACCTGATTCTGCTTTAGTGCACGCCAGAGGGAAGGTCATGGCCCGAAAGACGATGTGACAGGTGCCAGCGCTACGATTATGCCTGCTCAGCCAATAGAACGAAGAATGAAGAGACTGCGCCCTCGGACTTACTTCCTTTTACCCGACATGACGCTGAATCTGAAGATCGGGCCCTCCATTATTCGCCGGAACTACGGGCTTTACCCCAAGGCGATGCTGAATCTGAAGCTCTATGGTGAGTTTAAACCACATAGCTAGCATAGAAAAGGTTGATAAAGAAAGTTTTCTAGCCTGCAAAAGCTTGGAGACTATCATCAAATACACACAACGACCCAAAATTTGAGTTTCTTGCGCTCAATTTTTCCTAGAGATGAGAAATTGAAAATCCGCGGATTGATAAATGAATGTGCGGAAGACATCACGGTTCAAGCTCAAAATCACCAGGCCCAGGGAAGATATAAGGATGCAGAATACTTGTATCGCCAAATGGAGGCGGCATCTGCGCCTCTTCAGTCTTCTTATTATAGTCTGTTGAAACCTCAACCAGGTATGGTATTGATATACGAGAAGCTAGGTAACCTACCAGCAGCGGAGACCCTCCAACAATACCGTCTGCTTTTCCTAATGAGGCCTGAGCTCAGGTCAGAGGATTCGATAATTTCCCGGGAAGCCGAGAATCTCTTCAGGCTTTATACCCTCTTTCTGACAAGGCTCGTGGATCAGAACGTCACGTCTACCACTGGAGTCCTCCTGACAATATTCTATCGAATCGCCATCCTGGGCTGCTCTCTGCTTAATGCGTTGCTGTTCAAGTCTGAACTTTGGATACTATACAACCACGAGCTGTGTTTGCATATTGCAATCAGGATCCATGCGACTGGAATGATCCGCGGGCTAGTCTCGATCGGGGTAGATATTAATAAGAGCGGTGATAGTTGGAGTTCGTCACTGCTGTCGGCTGCTCGATACGGAAATTTGGACGATTTGGAGCTATTGCTTGACAACAACGTAGATATTGGGGCCAAGAGCGCCGATTCTGGGACAGCACTGCATGAAGCTATGTGCCGAGGTCCGGAGCGGAAGGATGAGATCATTTACCGTCTTATCAAAGCAGGTGTGGATGTCAACGCACGAGATATAAGAGGTCAGACCGCATTGCAGTCGGCCGTGTTCGCTGGTCCGGAGCCGGACGAAAAGATTGTCCGTTGTCTTGTTGAAGCAGGCGTGAACATTGAGGCAAAGGACCAGAGCATAAGTACCGTATTATCTCTCGCGGTTAGACGAGGATATTTGACTACAGTAAAGCTGTTACTCCAACAAGGGGCTAACACGGAGGTCACCGAATATACAAACCAGACCCCCTTGTTATGGGCTGTGAGATACGCGGATGAGTCTATGGCAAAGTTGCTCCTTGACCATCGCGCAAATATCGAAGCACAAGATATGACGAGAGATACACCTTTGCATGTGGCTGTGAGAACCGGGCAGTTAAAAATGGTGGGAATACTGCTCAACGGAAGGGCTAGTGTCGCAGCGCGCAATAACTTCGGCCAGACGCCGGTGGATATAGCCAGGCTTAATGTTCGAGGGGGACGAATGTGTGATCAGATGTTGTTGAATACACTGTTACAATACGGGAATTGAAGATACCTACGACTCATGTATGCAGCGTCGGAAGTTAAATGAAATGCACTTGATGCCTTTGGACGAGTTCTCACGTGGGAACTCTGAGATTCGTTGAAATCAACAAGTAGCGACTATGTTATTTCAAGCGCTCTTTAGGACCTAGTTGGTATGATTAAGGGGTGCAGAACCTTTGAAAGCAAAACCATTAGTAGGTTCTTCAACAGCGCCTTGGCAAATCTGACGCTGTCTTCATGCCTTATGCCCCATTCCCTCACATTGACAAGCAGTGAAGGAAGCATTACCAAGGGATGCGAATGGGAATATTATCCGTTCAACGACCTCTATGCCCGAAGATTCCCGGGGCCTCAAACTTACATCCAAAGCGCCAATAGCTTGAGAGCGTCCAGCTCATCTCAATTTTACGACTAAAGTCCAGAGATTGTGTCATCTCACACAGCAGTACAATCAACCTACCATATACCATCCCCAGCCAGAGACACCATGAGGAGGGCCAAAGACAGAGAATTTGAAGTTTCAGTCGAGAGGTGCGGCTGAGTGCACGCAAAGGGTCATAAATCGTGCAATGTCAAATACAATACCTTGGAAAACAGTCCGTTGGCTCAGGTCCGCTACACAGCTCGTTCTTCCGCAATCGAGATTATTACAGAGCCAGACGATTAAGCATAGGGAGCAAGCTGGATGCATCAAAAACGCGGAGTAGAGTCTTTTCCGGAAAGACCTGAAAGCCATCAGGCGACCATATAGAGGTGATTGAGACCCAAAATCTAGAGGCCAAGTTCGGAAACATGGTGATTACGAGGTACAATTGCGCATTAGTTTCATTTGGAAATGCTGGCACCACATACTAGACGTTTTGGAACACTAATGAGAGCACTTGGTCCTTGATGTCTTAAATATACAAGAATACCCCGATGTCTATACATATTACGCCTAATTCCTCAAGAGATAATCTATCTTATTTGTGCTCCTCTGGTCAGGGTGGAAAGCAAAAAAAGACGAGGCTATACAACAATTCATTGGTTGGCGGAATCCTTGTTCTAGTCGAGGCGCAAATTTTCGATAATTGGTCAATTGATCCAGTCCATTTATCAATGGACTGGTCCATTCGTCAATATGCAGTTCATTTACAAATGGACTGAAATGGTGCCTCGACTGCATAAAAATTTCTTACAGAATAAGGGGGTCCATCGCTATTACCCATCAGCATCGCCATCACCATCAGCATCGCTATCAGTATCACCATCAGCATCGCCATCACCATCACCATCACCAATCCGCGCTATGGCCCAATGGTGATGGTGATGGGTGACGGTGATAGATGGCGGTAATAGATAGTGGTGATAGGCGGCGGCGATAAGTGGTGATGGTGATGGGCGGTGGTGATGGGCGGCGGCGGCGATGGGCGGCGGTAAGGTAGGTGACTATTCTGTAGATAACTAACCTTGCGTCTCATCCAATCACATCCACCAAAATTCCGGAATTTATATATAGACCAGTCGATTCATAAATGGACTGGTCTATATATAAAGTCAGTCCATATGCCATTTTGACCAGTTGATTGACAGATGGACTAAATTTGTCTATCGACTAGAACATCCTCAGCTCTAGGCTCCTACTCTTCGCTGCCGTCGGCCGCGATAGGCAGCAGAGGTCCGTCGCCGAGTCCCTTCCTTCTGGGCGACAGGATATCTGGGGTGTAGTGGCTGAGCTGAGCTATCTAGATATATACAGGCGTGGCTGGGTGGGGCGAGCTTGTAGCGCAAATCGCTAGTGAGGTGCTGAGAAGATGGTACCGGTATTCTGGCTCGCAGAGACAAAAAGGACTGAGGAGCAGGAATGGATGGTGGCCCCTACTGATAGGACTGCATCAATCCCAGTTTCCCCAGCATACCGACGGAGCTACTAGTTGCTGCCGGCGACGATACCATCGACCACTAACCAGCAACTAAGTTGGTGCCATATAAGGTCAGTTGACACCCTTTCTGGATATGTAATTGCACCCTAAGAGGTCGATATGTTCCTCAGACTTCCAGTATTGAATTCCAAGAGCGACGACATGTTAAAATCTTCTTCGAAAACCTCACTTGTGAAGCTTATACGCTGGTTGATTGGAGAAGCCGCTTGCCAGATGAAGACCGCGATGCTATTTAGGTCACCTGGTATTGTCCTCATATCAGTGGGATCCCACCAAGGAGTCAAACACTATGCGGTGCCATACCTGCAGGGTACCACCCCGGATTGCCATCTTGTGCGCATTTGCTATCAATAGATCCCAACCCTTTAAATATTTGTGCAAAGGAACTGATATCCGACCCCGCAGATGGCGATGGCATCTCTGCCGGCAGCTCCCCCGCCTTAAATTGACTCCGCATGGCGATCACGATGAAGCACGTCCCTGTCAGACTATCTATCAGTTCTAGTCTTTTCCCAGAAGAGTATTTTTTGCCGTACCGTGGGCTACTTTCAAGGGCAACCGCTGAGTGGGTATCTGGCGTACAGGCACCACTCCGGACAGAAGAAATTCGTATATTGTGTCGCCGTGGTCGCGGACATAATCGTTATAGAACAGATCCAAGGCTTTTTCGACGTCGCCGAAGTCGAATTTCTCACTGGGTTGGAACCATTCGGGCCAGGAGGGGAGCGTGGCGCATGAGGGGACGGGGGAGGTGAGGGTGTCGTTGGATAAGAGGGGGACTGGTCCTATAGAATTCTCGGTTGCGTTGGTTGGTAGGCATGTTGTGAGATGGCTGAGGAGAAAGATGAGTAGCATTTGGAGCCTTAAAAGGAGATGTGGGTTTATGTCGTGTTTTGCCATAGCGACGAAAATGCTAACTTGGGATAGGTACTATCATAGAAAATGACCGAGGTTGTGCATATAAGATAAAATGAGCGGACCTGGCAATCGCACGGGCTTTGTCGTAGCCATATGCGACATGCTCGCGGATCTCATTATCGCTAAACGCAACTTTGGAATTAAGGAGAAACTGGCGAGAGAAGAAGTAAGTACTTAGGAACTGGTGGCACAACAAGGTGATAATTTATTGATCTTAGAATACAGGCACGTTTGCGCGACGACTAATACCTTGGCTGCATTTTTGTAGCAGGATGTCTCACCAGATTGTCTTATTTTCTCTAAGCCCACTTGCACAGAGCGAGCTGAATGACGCTTCTGCCAAAGGTCTTGGACAATATATCCCGCCGTGAAGTTTAGTCCATAGGCGTAGTTGGGTGTAACAGTATTCCTCTCCCAAAACAGTCTGCCCAAGTCATCAATTGGCATCCGCTTTCGGGCTGCCTCCGAAGCATTTAGCGCATCACAAGCGCATTCAATATCGCAGTTCAGATAAGGTTGTTGTCCTATGGGGGATCCCTGGCGTCACATAGAATAGATCTAGAAGATTGGATGGGCTGACAGTTACTCTCTTCCCGTGAGTCTAATATAGCCGCATAGGCGCGATGTTTGCAAGCATTAGAGGATCTTGCGCCTTAGGTCCATTTTCGAAGCCGCAAAATTAGGCGCTGGAACCCAGGTGGGTGCCCCCAAGGCGAGGCATAATCTTATCGAACACATTCCTAAGGGTCCACCTCTTAAAATCAAAAATCCACTTTCAGCATGCTACGTCCCGTCAGAAAGCATTGTACTCCGAGGCCTTTTACGGCTTCTTGGCCATGATAGAACCACGAACAGCGTTGGGAAGCATGTGCAAATCACCAATCACATCCATGAACTCTTGCGTACCGTAGTCAACCCCGTCATCCAAATAAGCAGACCAGTATTGCGAATAAAACTACCATCGTAAGCTTCCAAAGCGAGAAGCTTTTCGAAAAGGTTCCTAATCCCTCAAACGCCTGCACACCGTTACCGATGGCAGTACCATTCGCAGAGCCTGAAACGTTCCCCAGGCCTGCCAAGCTGGTAGCGTACGGCCCTCCTGGCCTAAGACCACCCATTATCAGCCCTCCTAACCCTCCTGCCGTAGTCTCAAGCGGAATCGTCCTAGTACCCACTATTAGCTCGCCATCAGAGTTTAAAGACACCAACGTTCCGCTGAGGCTTGTTCCGGGACCCCCAGGGGTCAGTGTTAAGCTGCCAACTTCCACAGCCGTCGGGTCGGCAGTGACAGCCTGACCAGCGACAGTAGTTACAAGATGTTCTGGAACCTCGGAGTCGAGAGAAATTGTACTGGGCCCTACGATGAGAGCAGATGACCCCAATGAAACTGGAATCCCAGATACAGTGATCGGTGGAGCACCTGGGGTCAAGGTTGTACCATCGATAGAAATACCACCATTCATGAGTGGCTGAATAACTTGTCCATTGATGGTTGTCGCTTGCCCAGGGATCCATGATTGGCGAGGTAGACTGATAGCAAATGAGCTGGAACCGATTACGATACTTGATGGCCCCAAGGAAATAGGGGTACCATAGATAGTGATTGGAGATGCGCCTGGGGTCAAGGTTGTGCCATCGATAGAAATACCACCATTCATGAGTGGCTGAATAACTTGTCCATTGATGGTTGTCACTTGCCCAGGAACCCATGATTGGCGAGGTAGACTGATAGCAAATGAGTTGGAACCGATTACGAGACTTGATGGACCTAAGGATATAGGGGTACCAGAGATTGTAATTGGAGATGCCCCTGGGGTCAGAGTCTGGCCAGCGATAGAAATACCACCATTCGTGAGTGGCTGAATAACTTGTCCATTGATGGTTGTCACTTGCCCAGGAACCCATGATTGGCGAGGTAGACTGATAGCGAATGAGTTGGAACCGATTACGAGACTTGATGGACCTAAGGATATAGGGGTACCAGAGATTGTAATTGGAGATGCCCCTGGGGTCAGAGTCTGGCCAGCGATAGAAATGNNACTTGATGGACCTAAGGATATAGGGGTACCAGAGATTGTAATTGGAGATGCCCCTGGGGTCAGAGTCTGGCCAGCGATAGAAATGCCACCATTCGTAAGTGGTTGAATAACTTGTCCATTCATTTCTGTGGCTTGACCGGGGGTCAAAAGCACGGGAGGTAGGACGACGTCGACTGAAATGGAGCCCACCACAAGGGCACTAGAGCCAAGAAATATCCGAGTACCATCAGCAGTAACTGGAGCTGCATCTGGCGTAATAGTAAAACCCGCTATCGAGATACCATTCACAAGAGGTACAGCGAGTTGGCCGTTGATAGTAGTGGCACCGCTCGGCTTCTGAGTGCCTATAGCAATTGCGTAATTCTGTGAGTCCAAAGCATTGTCTGAGCTTTCTACAGGGTCATTAATACTCGCCACGCCAGTGTTAGCACTTTCAGGCTCATCGTCTGGGTCAGAGTCACCGCTCGAAGCCTCCTGCGCACTGGGAGTTGGAACCGAACCCTGCCCGGGGTCCTCGTTGTTGCCAGGAGGATAAGGCGTTGGATTATCATCCGAAACAGGATCGCTAACAGACCATGACAGCCCAGGATCATTTCCAGGTACCCCTGTCCCTTGCGGCAGGATGGGCCCTTGAGTTTGGGGGGGCGAAGGGTCATCCAATGCAGTACTGGCGGAGCTATCATCAGCAGCAGTCTTTTGGGGGCCAGGATCCTGCGTTGGGCTGGGCGCTGCTGCGGGTGCGGTAATTTGAGGGTCGTGCGGAGTAATAACTGGAGCCATGGCAGTAGCGGGTGCTAAGGTTCTCGGAGGGTCATAGCCTGTGAATAGGAACATCTCACAAGAGCTGAAGACAGGGTGGATACTGTATAGCTGCTGGGGCATATAAACGCTAGGTTGGTAAGGCACACCAGGTTCTGGCATATACCAGTTTGCCTCCTGCAAGGCGATCAGTAGAATTCTCTAATTGAATTGCCAACAGCAATACCATTACATCCTGTGGTGGACACGGTAGATCTGCAAAATTATAGGGTTGTGGTGGTAACGGTCGGTTAAGATATGGTCCACCACCTACTTCATCAACGCGCACATGAATGCCGCCCTGAAGAGTCGACAACTCGCCCGGAGAGAATGTAAGCATTGATACTGGAACAATGGAACAGACAACATTCTCCGCAACCTCGTTCGGCGCCACTTCCACTGTTATGTCATGGAAATTGGCGTAGATACTAGGGGACGTGCTGAAATCATCAGCATGCAACAGCATAATGAGCATTTCTTATAACTCACAAAGTAAAGTCTCCCGAAGTTACAGTAATAGGATTCAGCTCGCCAGTTTTAGTCACATTTGGTGCAACTGCTAAGGTATGTCCACGTTGTTGTAAAGAGTGAAAGCTGAGAGACGTCGAAGCTGAAGCTGAAGCTGGCGCGCCACATGATGCTGACCAGGGGTTTATCCGGAATGACTTGAAAGAAAGACCGTCTATAGTAGCCATCTGGGCGGTGGTTAGGTATGAACCTTTATAAAAACCTGTCTGAGCTGTACAACCCCAGTATGTTACTGTGGTCCAACCAGTGCCAGTGATGGACAATGTTGAAATGGTGGCGTCCTGCAAGAGTGGCATGGTAGCCTCCCCAATGATGCTCAGACATGCTGTGTCTACATCCGGCTCCGGCCAGTAATAAACATCCACAGTACCAACAATAGCGAAGCAGTCTCCACCAGCGTATGAGTGTTCAAGATAACGGCATGCGTCAGAAATTGACGCGGTGGTAGCCAACGCGGACTTATTCTGGTATTGGCCTCTAGTAGAAGCGGTTGCCAGAGCAGAAAGGTTCCCCGCTAAGGTACCCAGCGCGGACGTCGGAAGGCTGCCAGAAGCTCCCGTAGGGACAGTGTATGAGGAGACATATGCAGAGCTCGAGAGGACTTCCTTACACACAAGGGAGAAGAGAAGGTATAGTGTTGCGAGCGATGGAACAACGATTGCCATGACTGAGAAGGATAGTGAGCAAGGCTGGATCCAGGAGCATGAAACACAGGCACCTATAGATCAGTTGAAAATTACATGAAGGGCCACGAAAAGAGAAATTTTGCAAAAGTTAAGTATGTAAATGCATCAGCTGGGAAATGCATAGCCATCAAGCACATCCCGCATAGCTCCGTACGCCTTTGCTCTGCCGTAGGGGCAGGATGCCAAACCCCACAAAAAGCCCCAGGAGACAGATGGAGCCATGACACCAGAAACCCAATCATTGTCGCTCTCTCGCTGTTGATGGAAGCTCTGAAGGAGACCGCATGGAAACGCTTGATAGGTGCAGTCAGCTGCGACGGACTATTGCTCATGCATGAGCGAGGCACAGTACGAGTTGCCTAAAGCCACAAACCACAAGCTTGCTTCTGAGGTTGCTTAACTTGACTGAGCCTATTGTTCTGAGCGATAAAGAAATACAACGCAGATGAAATGGCACAGCGAAGAACTCAAGCATGATCTCAACTCCGCTTATTTGTGCACTGACCGTCCCTTTGATTTCATTGGCTATTTTATCTGCCGAGCCGTAAGCTGCATACGCAATGTGACGGGTTCTAAATTTATATACCCAATGGAATCTACATCATTTAAAAGCATCAGCTAAGGTTCCAGCACGCAACAGTATGTGACCATTTTATGTGCATGACCGCATAATATCATGACCACCTCGTATATGTGGAATTTCCACTGGGTTTTCTTTGCATGGAGCTACTGTCCTTTCGGTATAGTATTTAATAATAAGTCTCGGGCCCGCAAGTTGTGGGATATAGAACAACATACATAGCTTAACAAAATCTGCAAAACTAATAATTGGGAAAATTCATATATTATAAATTTATAGATAATTATGACCTATAAGTTTAATCATATAAAGTTATCACCTAGAGTTTTTATTGAAAAGCTAGGTTGAGGTTTCTTATTTTACGCGGCCGGTTATTAAAAAGTACGTCGAAAGTACTAGAGAATAACGGGAGGATGAACGATAATGTAATCTCTGTATGTGATGCGCCAAGAAGTGACACGAGAAGCACCTAAGTCGGATTCTGTGGCTGGAGGACAATCGTTCGGCATTTTGGAATATGCATGTATGTATAATAATAGTACACTGAACGTTTTACAGCCAATCGCATCATTTAGTCGACCTTCAGCCCCTCTAATCTCGCTTCCGTGGCAATGACATCCATAGCCTGCCTCACCTCAAGCACCCTTCTGCACTCATTAAGCCAATCCCAACTCAGCGTTTTCGCCCAACCTTCCAGCGTGTTCATCTCTCTAGCAGCCTCATCTAGGTTGCCCTCCTCAAGCAATGTCTCAGTCCGGGTGAGGACACTTTCAACATCGTCACCTACTGTCATGCCCTTTTTCTTGAAGAGAAATTTGCTGAGCACGAAACTTGCTGCATGGCTGGCTACGCCTGCATCTTCGGGTAGCAGACTCGCTTTTCTGACTTCGGCCGCTACACGGCGGAATCGGTCGATGAGTTGAGCAGTTGTGGGAACGCCACGCTGGTAAGCAGTGGGATTGATGGAGCCAATGGCAGCATTGACAACAGGATCGTCAGAGGCGATTTCCTTGAGAGCAGCCAGTTCCTTGATGAAAGGTCGAGGGCGATCGGTGTTCTCTAGACTGGAGCGAACCGCTTCAACTGCGACTTGCAGGTGTTGTGTTTTGAGGTTGGCGTCGATGACAGAGTTCCAGTCTGCAGTCAGCTTTTCGAGCTCAGAGACGCTGGCGGAGAGATCAGAAAGTTTGGAGAGGCGGCCACTACGTTCGGTTTCGACGCGATCAGTGACTTCAGAGATGAATTGTTTCTTCATTGCCAAAGCTTGTTCAAGGAGCTCGTTTCGTCGACGTTGCTCGAAAACTTGCTGTGCACGCTGTATTTCGGTATGCAGGCGCTCTTGGTACGAGCTTGAGAGTTTCTCGCGTTCCGACTCAAATTCGTCCTTCCATCTTCCTTCCTGGTCTTTCATCTCTTCTTCAAGTCGCCTCACAAGCTCTTTCGCAGCAGTGTCAAATTCACGTTGCGTAGATTTGATCTTCTCTTGCGCGGCCTCCTTCTCCGCTTGCTTGAGTGTTATAATTTTAGAGCCGACATTGGCAAGTTCCGACTTGGCTTTGCCAATAGTCGAAGAGTACTTATGTGGACTATCCTCGTTCACTACAGTAATGATATCATTGACGATTTTCACCAGGTCTTGCACCAGAGGCTCATCGGCATTTCTGATCCTCAGTGGATCAATAGGTTGTATGGGCAAAAACCTGCTGGGTTCATTGACCTCTGGTGGTTTGTTTGATTCTTCCTTAGGTCGTTGCGCTGTTTTGGTCTCTGGCTTTGGAGCGGGCTTCTCAGGCTCCTTTGAAGGAGGCGGTGGCGCGGCTGGCTTTGGTTCCTCCCCGGCAGGCTTCGGCTTCGGTGCTGGAGGGGCTTCTTTCTTCGCCTGTTCCACCGCTTTCGTCTTCTCTACTCCTGTTGCACCAGAAGGCGTCTGCTGGGCATACTCTGCTTTGGCAGATCCGTCCTTATTGGCATCCAACGCGCTCATGTGTTTCCCTTTAGTCTGTAAATCACTGCTCTGATGTTCGTCCCCTGCAACCTTCCACGACACCCCGCTTCGGCTCGGTATCGTGATCTTGTTGCTCGTGTCTGGTGGTGGACGGTTGGTAGGATTAGTAAGGCTTGGAAAGCGTTTTCGGAACTCCCGCTCTTCGAAATACAATACCGCATCTTCACCGAAGGGAACATATTCAGTAAAAAAATCGTGGAAATTGTCCGAAAGCAGAGAATAGTATGTTCCACCAGCGTAGCCAAGTATAGTAAGGATAACTAGAGTCTGCAATGTCCTTCGGAACCATCTAGATTTGCGTTTGGCAGGGGGCTGTGGCGGAGTTGGAGGAGGCGGAGTGCTTTGATCTAGAGCAGTGCCATCCGGAGGAGTTGTTGCGGGGTTAGGACGTACTCCCTGGGTTGGAGGAATTGATGTAGGTGGTGCAGTCTGGATTTTGCCTCCCGAAGGCGTGGGAGGAATGAGTGGCGCGCTCTGTTGGGGTATGGGGTTATCTGATGATGGTCGTACGGGATGGGCTGTTGGTGAGGCAGACAGGACAGGGCCAGGAGGCGGTGGTTGCGGGCTTGTCGCGGTAGTACTTGCGGTTCCTGGAAGAACGACGGTATCCGAGTCGTGGATGCTGGGTTTAGTATTAGGATCTAGTGGTTTGGAGTTTGCGTAGGATCTCTGCAAGTTTTCGTCAAAGTCTGTTGAAGCTCTCTTCGCAGCAGATCACGTACCTCAAGAATCTTAGCATTATGGCGCGACCCCCGCCATTGAGGTTTGGCTGCGGAACCAATTGATCTTCCTACACTTTGCCTTGCAAGAGGCAAAGCTTGACGCAACATAGTGCGCTCAGCGCTCCAAAAGTAAGCAGTGGAGCTCAGGTTGGGAGCTGTTGGAAAGTTTCCGGCTCTTCTCGAGAGACAAACGTTCGGAACCACTAGAGCGGAAGTGGTTAGACTGGCTAGGCAATGCCAAGATGGCACTCGGGGAGCATCAATATTGAGGCAACATGGTTCCTTATTATGATATTGTATAATATACTAGATTCGATATGTAGTAGTGTTGGTACCTTAATGCCTGCTATGCTCGCTAGAACGCTCGACTGAATGACCAAATCGAATGGCTCTTTAATATTCATAGCCAAAAAAACCACTTTACTGCTCGCACGAAGCCGCTGACAACGCATCGTATCAAGCGTACTATTACCACACAGAACCAAATCATCCACATGATACCCAGGAGAGTCCATTCGAGCATGGCCCAGCCCCATCTTCTAATCCATCTCAGCCTACGCCTTCGTCGCCTCAAGATGCCATCTATGCTATCATTTAATTGCTTAACCGCTAGGGTATGAGTAGTCGTAAGCTCTGTGCTTAGGTTATCTGCCTCATCCGCCGAATCTCGCACCAGAGGGGTAAGCTTGTATGTTACACGTTCGTCGATTGCTTTGATCTGATCATGCAGGCTCTCAACCGTCTTGCGGGAGAATTGTTCCGCCGAGTATCTCAGCCGCTGGGTAGTCGTCTCGATAGTACTAACTAGGACTCGTGCAGCGACGACGTGCTCCTTTGATTTAGACACATCTGGGATTGAGCCTTTGAAGAGATCAATGAGATCTAGAAGAATGGGAGAAGGCTGTTGTGGGATTTCTTCAGCGCGGCGAGCTATCTCATTGGCTTTCACTCCCGATGATAGCAACAAGGCTCTGACCCGAGCGATATCGCGCTTCGTGATGGCCTCTTGCGCAGTAGAAACGCCCCGATCGGCAATACTCCACTGCCGCTTGCCTTCAATGCGCGGACGTTCCTTCATATCTTCTGGGCGGCTTTCTAATCCAGTCAATCCCGACGGGGCTGAACCACTGCTGATGCTACCAGGAATTGCCAAGATCGCATTGAGCCTTTTATCTGCGCTGCGTACACGTCTAGCCGAACGACTACGGCTGCCTTCACGCGTGTCGTCATCAAGAGCCACCCGTAGATGTTGCCTGTCGAGAGAGGGTGATCGAGAAGGCGAAGGAGATATTTCCCTCATATCTATCTTAGGTGGAGCAAGACGATTAAAACGGCTCGATCTCCCCCGCTCACGCAGTGCTATCTGCTGACGCGTGATATGATCATGTTCCGGGGTGGACTTGGTAGACCTTGGGGTTTGTTCTTCCTTGGTGAACGGTGAACGAAAGCTCGGAAGGTTGCTGATGTGGTATTTTGGCCTCTCGCTGTTGGTGGACGCCCGTGATAGCTTACTTGTTCCTTCAGTAGTAGTTGTAACCCGAGAGAGGTCAGCCACTGGACTGTTTTCTATTCCGCTAACATCTCCCTCATCAATATCAGATTCATCAGGCGCCAAGCTTGAGACTTCAGAGCGCATATCGGAGATGTCGTTGCTGTCCTTCTTCCAGAGCATGTCTCCCACTCTAGAGACTTCATTGCCAACAATCTCAGCAATCCTACCCCCTTTGAAGAAGCCTTTGAATCTTGAGTCTAGTCCGCCTATATCTTTGATGCTCCTAACGGACTTGTTCTCTAATGGCCGATGCCTACTTGCTGCAGATTCGGCCTTAGTTGGTGAGAGGAATCCATTACCCAGATGCATTGATCGTTCTTTTAGAAGCATGTTGTGAGGCTGCGAGTCATTGGTGGTCTGTCGCGAAACATCTGTGGAAGTGCCGGAGTCTGTTACTGCAGTATTCTCGCTAACGGCTCGCCTATTAACGCTTTGCGAACGATTCCTCCGGAAAGAGCCTATTCGACCAGACAGCGTCCTTTTCAGAGGTGACTCAGTGGCAGCTTGTGGGCTTTCTGGTGGTGACAAGTTGATGGCTATGCTCGGGATAAATCCAGGTGTCGTAGGGGAATTAGGTACGGTGGAGTCAAGGTCATCAGAGGACATGCGGTATTGCTGAAGCCTTTGTTCATCGAGGCTTGCCCTTGCTGGGCTTGTATATCTATCTGCGGCAGGCACATCAGTTTTCATCCTTTGCGGCGTGCGTGGGCGATGCTGTGCAGGCTGAGAAGGCTTCCCGTCGGCTTTGCTCTGGCCGGATTGGCTGGGCTTTGTTTCCACATCTTCGATAGCCAGATGATCTACCGTCTCTACGGCCTCAGGTTTGTCCTTAGCTTCCTTGGCCAATATCCCCATCATTTGTTTCTCTAATGCGGCATCATCAAGGTCATCGCGACTGCCAAGATGATCACGACCCCGTTTATGTCTGCGTCTCCTAGCATGATGGGATTCGCCTGAGCTTGAAGAGCTCCGAGAGCGCATCAATTTCTTGGGCCACCTGCTTTTACGCTGAAAGCTATCATTGTCAGATACTGGAGATTTGGGTTCACGCACTTCCGGCCGTCGGCGGCCCCGATCCTTGGAGTCGCTACGAAAGCTTTCCAGGGAAGCTCGAAGCCTTTCCGGTGATGAATTGATATGCCTAAGAAGACTTTCAGGTTTGCGCGCAGAACCTCTCGTGGAATCCATGCTCGCGCTAGGTCGGTCTTCATGGGGTAGATCTCCTATTGGTATCAACGGCTGACCCTCGCGATCTACTATGCGTTTTACATTGTCGTCTTGGTGCAACCAGTTCGCATCGGCGAGCAAATCCCAAGGAGTGACAATCCAATCCATATGAGGCCGACCAGGTCGCTTCGCTTGAGGATCCAAGGGATGAGAACTATTCTGTGCTTGTAAATCGTTGATCTGCGGAGGGCCACTTGGTGACTGCTCAAACGGTGGTAATGGAAAGCGCTTGTCTACTCGAGATATGCCGTCTTCCCGTTGATTCATGACTTCATCAACCCAAGCCCTTACGTGTTCAATATTGTTCCATCCATCTCCTTCAGCATCTAGTGGTTCTCTTTCCCGGATGCGCAATTTTCTATTGCGAATGTACTGGAGGGGGTTGTAGACCCTTCCCAGCCCTTGGGCGGGGTATGCTTGGGATCTCATAGCTCTGCCCGCAGTCGGCCTACTCTTGACAGGTACAGGGAGCACAGGTAGATACTGCAACAACCTTCTGTATTCATAACACAGCTCAAAGGTCACTCTTGCTTTCTCAGCGCGGGCTAGGGTGGCATTGGAGGCCTTAAAGACTATGTCCTCATTCAACCCAGTTTCGAAGTCAGGAAATGTTGTCGGTTGCTGGCGAACGCTCCTGTCTTTCTGCGTTGCGGGTGAATCTGACCCCCTTCCACCAATGGAACCGCTTGACCTCGGCGAGAGGTTTCTTGAGGCACGTCGTTGCTGCTGTAAATGTTGCCGCAGACTCCCACCGGCTCCTGTGTTGTTGGGCAAGGACAATGTTGGCGGCACCGGCGAAACCAGACGTCTTGCTCCGATTATATCACGAGGGGCGAACAACCCGCCACTGCTGACATTTCTCCGCCGGCTTTCACTTAGGTTGAGCGCAAGATTGATGATCTGAGCAGGATCTGTGTCCAGTCCAATGGCGCCTCGTCCACTATTCTGCGGTGTATCGCCCATCATCGACGTTGACTCTGTAGACGTACCATTACTGGTAAGTCCAGAGCGTGTGCTATGCGCCTGAGTAGATTGTTCTGAGGACCGCCTGTTCGATGCAGAAGCTCCACTACCCTCTTTCTGATCCGCAGACTGGACATTAACGACTTCTGTGGCTAGTGGGGAGCCTCCAAGCGAAGTTCGCTGACGGTGACTATGATGAGCGGTCCCACGCTTCGGTACATTTATATCACCCTCCACAGCCTTTCGTTTGCCCCTCACATTCTCACTGGTCTCTCGTTCTGTATGTCTCGAGCGAGTTGGATTTGAGGTAGAAGCAGGGGTTCCCTGCAGAAGGAATCCTCCCGAGCTCCTCGGCTTGTGCCTTCTGTGAGGCGCCTCATCAAGAGCGACCACCACATCCTCCCTCAAATGGTCTTTGCTTTCATGATCGTTCGAATGGCTGTCTTTCGAGATGGCACCACGTTCAGCCTTTGCAGCTGCACCGATATCATCGGTCAAGGGGGAAGGATTGGGGAGGTATAGCGGCGTCGATTCTTGGGTCGTCTGGCCGCTAGACTGTCCAGACATGGCATCTTTTAGAGGGCGGAACTTTCGAGTTGGGATGTACGGAAGCACTCATACTTTCTCGTCCCGTCAATGATCAAGGAGCGTAAGACGTTGTTGGAATGTTGAACAACTGCACTCGCAAGTTCTCAATGTTAGCGCACATAAAGTAGGCCTCGGCCCGGGCTTAAAACACCCCTGCAATTCAGCTTCAAATAGCCCCCACATAGGCGAGCTCGCCGCGCAAACACCATCACCACCAAGCACCACTTCGCTGTCACCTAACACCGCTGCTATCTCTACTATCCACGCCTCTCACATCTCTTCACTGTCACAGCGGCGGAGCGGAGTGGGATCACTATAATAATCTACAATATTGTCAAGATAAGCTTCTATTCTATAGCTACCGGAATCCAGATCAAGCAATAAGTCAGTCAGCGGAGTTGTTTGTCGCGCTCGACATGGCATTCCGTCATACTTGACGCCCGACAACCTCCAACGCGCACTGAGCGTTTGCTCTCTTGAACAGCTGTTATGTATTCCGCAGCATGGAGAATGTACCGTCGCAACTATTCCTTGTAACCATGAAACCTCTTAGTTTCATCCCCTACGGAGTATTTGAGTAGCTTGCCATACCGCTTGGGGTAGCCTTCTGAGAGCAAGCGTAGTCTTTATTCGAAAATTTCATGGTACAGGTCAATGATCTTTGAATCGCTGTATGCTGGGCGAATACCTTTTCTGGTCGTCCCGAGCTGGCTTATCCCTAGCTCTTCTTCCGAAAGCCCATACACCGCGGCATCCAGAGCGAAATTCATGTGAAACTAGGAACTGAGGTGGATGCGCTCATGAACACGAGGCACGCTCTTGAATTCAAGCCGGGCTAGCCCCTTAAAGAATGCTTCAACGTTGAATACAACGCCCCGAGCCTCTCAAAGTGCCTACGTTGCGGTTCATAACACCGATGGTAAGTGATGGAAGCTCTAGGTCTGACCACCTGTTCTAGAGACAGTCAAACTTAGCCATGATTGCATGCGTTGACTGTATGGCTATCCTCACTTGACCGAATGCCTAGCATTGTGTCCAGCTGCCGCCGGTGCGCAGATGTCGAACGAATCCGTTGATAGCAGGTGGTCTGTTTACTTGCCCTTCTACGTTGTTGTGGGGAGTCAGTTTCATCGACGACGAGGGTAACTCAAGAGATTGAATGAAAAGTCGAGTTCCAACGCACACTGGCCCCGTCGTCTCTTGCAAAAGGTTTGAATCAGCCTCAGAATAAATAATCAAAATTCTCGAGCTTCTGCAGCATGTCTGGGAGCGAAGCTGGTCCCATTATGTTGAATATTGAACCACCCCATTAGGAGCCTAGGACGTTGGTTGCCATCGTCGCCAATGTCCGCTAGTGGGTTGTGATCCAGCTGTAGGTCGAAACAAAAGCAGTGTCGATGCAGACTTGCTCGACTTGCACAAGTCTCTATCTCGCTCATTAGCGTCGATCCTACGTAAGGTACCAAACAGATTGGATTGCAGCTTGGGTACGGTAGACATTTATCCTAATGAAGTGGAAAATTGAGTCGAAGTCTAGACGGCTATTCCTAACCTACACATTATGGGAAGCTTTCTTATGCCTACAAATCAGATATGCTGCTAAAGCCCTTTAGAGGACCGGCCCCCTTGGAACACTACATAAAAGTATATAGATTTTAAGCATAAAATAGACCTGATTAGGCGTAGAGGCAGAATAAGCTCAGCATTTGGTGAGCCCACGTAGAAGCCATATCCCTGAAATTGGGGGGATTGCACCCCTAAAACATCTTCCGCATATATACTAAGTATGCTCAGCCTAAGCACCCAATCACAAGTTTATTATACCCGACGTTTCGCCGATCTACCCTACCGGAACAAGAGTCTACTATCCGAGCTGCAACTCAGGGTTGTCCATAGCTGACTTGGTCCCCTAGGTCTACCCTACTCAAGTGCTTTGAACTCAAGAACGACATTTCAACCGAAATCACCATATATGCTGTTTATGGACTAGAACAGGTATAGAAATCTTGTTCCGTTGAAAGCAATTCCCTCTACCTTTTCGTACACAATCTGAATAAAAAACGGCCCAACCATTTTCCAGTCCCGTATACAATGTCAACATTCTTCACTACTTCATATGTATTCGTTTCCGCAATCGCTCTTCGCGTCATTCTTACGTTCTACGGCCTTCTCCAAGATCAATATTCGGCCCTTCCCTACACCGACATCGACTACTTCGTCTTCACAGACGCAGCACGATACGTTTATCATGGCTATTCACCCTACAATCGAGAAACATACCGCTATACACCTTTATTAGCATGGCTTCTCATCCCAACAGCGTGGCCTGGAACCGCTTGGTTTTCGTTTGGGAAAGTACTGTTTGCTCTCGCCGACATTGTTGCAGGATGGCTTATTGTTCTTGTTCTGCGATCACCATCGGGGGGAAAGATGGAGACTGAGCGAGCGCTGAAATTCGCGAGTATATGGCTGCTTAATCCAATGGTTGCTACGATCAGTACGAGAGGGAGCTCTGAGGGGCTGCTGGGTGTCATGGTGGTTGCGATACTGTGGGCTGTATTGACTCGGAGGATAATGTTTGCGGGCATGTTGCTAGGGTTGTCCGTGCATTTCAAAATCTATCCTTTCATCTATGGAATCTCGATCATCTGGTATCTGGAGCCATCAGCAGAGCAAACGTCCAAATCCCAGAATTCAATGCAATCCTCCATAATACAACGACTACGAGCATTCGTCACACCAACCCGCATCACACTCCTCCTCTCTTCCCTAGCCACATTCACCGCTCTCAACGCCGGCATGTACGCCATCTACTCCACTCCCTTCTTAACCCACACCTACCTGCACCACCTAACACGCATCGACCACCGTCACAATTTCTCGCCATACAACACCCTCCTGCACCTCACTTCAGCTGTGCCACCAGCATCGGGCTCAATGCGCTTCGAATCCATAGCATTCATCCCCCAGCTTGCCCTCAGCGCAGTTTTTATCCCTCTCGCATTAGCGAAGAAAGATCTCGCTGGCACGATGCTCGCGCAAACGTTTGCTTTTGTAGCATTCAATAAGGTGTGCACAAGCCAGGTAAGTGAAATCTGTACATTGCGTCTGAGAATATTGGTTTTTGCGCGTCGTTGTGCATTTGAAGTCAAGGTTCATGGTATGCGCAATCCGAGAAATCTGCGATATAAACCATTTTATGTCAATTAATAGTACATACGGCCACAGACTGAAGAATAATCAGCATCCCGTCCGCTCTGCTAAAGACAAGCTTCAGATCGACCAATTAGTAGTTGGGTGGGTGACCACCAGCGAATACTGGTTGCTGTATGTTTTTGCTCTTTTTATTTTTGCCGAGCCTGAGAGCTGGCGGGTGGGTGACGAGTTAGTCATATATGTTCTTGTTTTTGATTGCTCCACTTGATTTGCAACAAATTCTGTCTGAAACTGCTCCTAGAGAGCTATAATCGTTGCATCATGAGTTATAGTTCTCAAGATCCGAAGGAGTGGAAGGAAAAAGCCCCTGCTAACAGCGCTCCCACCACAGTATTTCCTCTGGTACACCATCCTCCTCCCTTTCTATCTTCCTTACTCCTCCCTTCTCAGCTCTCCGCGCTTAGGCCTCACAGCCGCAGCGTTATGGATAGGAACCCAGGTATCTCTACCCCTCCCTCTTCCTCCCGCCCTCCTTTTACAGCCTAACTTATTATTAACAACGATACTAGGCTCTCTGGCTCCAACAAGCATATCAACTTGAATTCCTCGGCAGAAGCACGTTCATACCTGGCCTCTTCTTTGCAGGATTAGCGTTCTTCGCAGTCAATTGTTGGATTCTGGGGATTATGATTGGAGATATCGGGGAGAAGGGACTGTCGCGAGAGCGGAGAGGTGGTATTGGCGAGAAAGCGGTAGAAGAAAAGCGTAAAGCCCGGTGAGGTGAAAGCAGCAAGTGAAAAAAATCAATAATCGAGCAATGATGTTCTATTACATTACTGGAGATGCCGTCTGGAAGACTGTTGGCACCTATATAGCACATAGGAGCACGCTGAAAAGACGATTGACGTAGATAACTTCAGCAACGATGCAACCTGGCCCCTTTCACGTCCTTATACACCATCAACAAAGCCCATCCATCTTTACACATTAAGCATTCTCGAACACCTGGGTATCATATCCACGCAACCATTACAATCAAACCCTGATGCATAAATGCGAAACGCCCGCTAAATTCCGAACCCACCGGCCTGCGCCATTGCTTTGTAATACTCCACGCTGGTACTTCGGAATTTACCAGTCCCCAGGAAATCATCCTGTAAAACCGTCCAGGAGTCTTCGCGCGGACTAGATGGAAACCTGCCAAAGGCCACCTGTGGTCTTGCCTCTTGCAAAACTCTTAGTATTTCGTCGCTCCAAAAACCCCACGCTTTGTCGCCTTCGAGATGGAATGTTGGGTTTAGTAGAGGTGCTGGACTATCCAGGTCGACAAAGCGGATGCGAATATGTTTGAGGGCAGGATATGTATGTAAAGAACGAACTGCTTGTAGGACTAATGCCTCGAACGCCTGGATAAAGGGCCAGTTGTGGATGCCTGTGCCGTCATTGTTAGCGCCTGGTTCGCGGCAGACGTTGCTGACGACTATATCGATTGATTTGAGACGGTTGCAGCTACCGCGTGCCTGGTCCATTGCTTTAACAGCAGTGGAAAACAAAGCGCCGCAGACGCGGCCTGTGTAGGCCAAAGACTCCAGCTGTGGAGTGATTGCACCGAGGCTGCGACAGATGTGGTACTCCGGATATAGCTTGCGCCATTTCTTGAGGGAGGAAGAGCTCTTGGTGTACAGACCTTCAAGGCAGAGGTTGAGATTCGTTATAGTCGGTGGAAAGTCGGCCTTGAGAGAGTCGCAGATAGCTATGTACGCGCCTGTTTTGGGTTTGTGGTAGGTGCAATGAAATTCGCGAAGAGAGGGGAGAGCAGTGGCTAAAGTAGTGAAATCGGTGGACGAGCGGATAATGTTCCAGGCACCTTTGAGGACGAGGGTCGTAGTATTGGGGAGAGCTGGGATTTGCGCTTTCTGTTGTAGTGTGCGTGGCGGAGGAGAGAACGAGTTGGATATCCGGTGTATACTTGGTTGCGATTGCCAGGTAGCTTGATAGATATCAGGAATGGAGACAGCATTGCTTTTTGGGTCAGTTCCCTTCTCGAGGAAAGGGACAATAAAGCGCCTTGAGAATGGATTGGGAAGAGGGCCAGTGCGTTCCTCTGTACGGAAGTATTGGACTTTTGGAGGGCGCTTGCAGTGACCGCCTTCAACAGTGACAGCGCAGAGGAGCGGGAAAAGAGCCTGTGCGCATCCAAATATTTCATCCATAGTTGCATTCTTAGAAGCAGGTTGGAAAGCCGTGGTGGGCTCTGATACTTCGCCAGCCCAGTCGGATTGAAGCGCCAGACTTTGAAAGGCGCGAAACAGTGGGGTCGAGCTATCCGGACGAGGCTCTATCGTGAAGCGTGGCTGGCACCGCCCGGTCCTCATTTCCCATATTGGTACAAGTACTTCAAAATGTCGAACGTAGGATTGTAGGTGAGTATTTTTCTGGAACCAGTCCCCGCACTCCTCGAGCGCTGCCTTTGTACCTTGTATCTTGACTGCGATACCCAATTAGCGAGTGTAATTCAGGAACAGGGAGGCGCTATCTTACTGTGTCGGTATATCCTTTCTTGGATGAGTCCCCTCCAGGTGTAGGACACGATCGCCAGATCTGCCAATTTCTTCCTCCTCGGGTGTCGCATGATTGCATTCCAATTGCGGACAGGTTGTTGTGAACCAGATGAGTCCGATGCTGCAGAACCCAAATGACCGACGATGTGGCTCACTATTCCTTCCAATATCTCTGGGGGCAGATTTTCCAAGTGCGACCTGGGACATTGTGACGGCTTCGCGGGTTTGGCCACGGGTATGAAAAAAGGATCCTCAGTCTCGACGCTGGTATCATTTGCTTGAGATAGAGGCTGCACAGATATATCATCTTCAGTCTGATTCTTCGACCTCAGCTTGAGTGGTGGGGGCTTGACGGTGAGAGCGCGGGGGGTTGAGCGGGACAAGGATCGTGGGACCGGGGTGGAAAGAATGCTGATGGAGCGGTCATTGCGGTCTTCGAGCATTGCGGCGGAACAAGACAATATCACACAGGTGGGGACCCGGATATCGGAGTGTCGAGGTAGTGTCTTTTTGAGTACATTTGGTGGTGAAGGACACTAAGGCAATCACGAAAGTAAAGGCGTGCGGGGGTGAGATGGTTGGGAAATGAGCGTGTTATGTTGGCCGGTCAGCCTAGGAAGAGTGGCTCGTTCCCTGGATTAGACTTAACATACTGTGATCAGTATCAGTATCATAGTCATAGTGGCTCATGGTAGCAGGTGAGGCTTGAGATTGCTGGATTGGCAGCCTTTGGATGCTGGGGATGAAGGTGCGTGTGCCAGTTTGCCTTTCTTCAATGTGTCGTCAAACTTTAGTGGCTGAGCCCTTCAGTAGTGTGCCGCAGGGGGCGTACACCTTAATTGTCCCACATACCATCCACAACATGTTCTCTAATGCAACAATGCATTCGTAACATACACCATATAAAATTGCATCTAATCCCACTCGAACATCGACAATTGGAGCATTACTACGTTTCGACCAAGGGTTTGGATGCTTCCTATCGGCCTACGCTATGTCTCAACGTACTGAAATCACATGGTCTATCCAAGCGCTCACAGACACAAAAGGAACAATTGGGAGTCATTGACAGATATAGTACCAACTTGCAGGCTGTTGAAAAACCGCGCCCAAAGCCTCTGGCCCTCCATTTCGAGAGCCATGTTACTCACTTGGAGGTGCTCAGTCGAGGTCGACGTACATTAAGACAAACAATCCACATAACCCGGCGCATGGACGTACCAATTTACCTCAGAATACTGAACGACACAGATGTTCCCAGGACAGATGTTTTTCGTTTCGCCCCCTTCTCTGTGATCCGTTGTGGAAGTCGTCATAGCATCCACCCAATACCTCCAACCCATTTCTTCCGATTCGAAGTCCGACATTGTAGACATTCCCTTCCTGCACCAACTTCTACAACGGCACACATTCCACATACCCTCCTACCACAACAACGGCACCCAAATTCTGCGCCTTTGATATCCTCATCCTCCATACCACCCATCGATATATCAGTATCCGGCTGGTCTAGTGACGCTTCACAGTCTTCGCACCTAAGAAGCGAAGCAGGGGCGACTATCATCGAGTTTGGAAGACAAGGCGCTGAAGATGGAATTGACCAATAAGTATGAAGAGAATGTTGTCGTTGAGAGGGCTGATGAATCCGGGACAGGTGATTTTCCGGTTGAGGAGACGAACTTGTAGATTGTACTTGAGACTGAGAAGACCGAGCAGCTGCAAATAGCTTGTTATAAGTTATTTCTGGTAATGGGTAAAGTCAGTGCACAAATTCAAAGTGTAGCAAGGCTAGGGACTGGCCAGTGTACCATGAATCGTATTTTCGTCGGGCCTATTATCCCGAAACCTCTTCCTGGTCCGCGAGTGCAAATGGGTTGAGCCAGTATCCGGTTGACGAACTGGCCGAGGAGAAAATGAAGTGCTGTTGAGCATGTAAATGTCGGGGCTGGGGCTGGAAGATGGGTCGCGTGAGGAAGATGTGGCATTGGAGGAGGTGGATGGAGAGACAGCAGAATTCGAGCGTTTTCGTTTGAGAGACATGACAGATTAACAATGCAATTACCAGTTCTTGGGTAACAGTGGACCACCGATTACATTTGAATGCAGAAGAGGATTACGAGATAGCCGTTGAATGACGGCTGCATGTTTCGGCGACGCGATCCACGCGCAAGTCGTTGTGCTTCCCCGTAGAATTAGAACTACCTACCTTAGGTCTGACATCTAAAGATAGCGGGGGCTTTCGGCTACGCTTGCCTCGACAAAGCAGATAGCTGTCACTGGGCTTCTACTACCAGCTCTTTACTTCACAAGCTACAAGCAGGTCCATTGTTTAAAAATTCTGGACTTAACCTCTCTGTGCGGCTACTACAGATCCATCATCACCCTAGCGAGGCTTCCATTGTCCTTGCTGCGGAGTACCTCACTCCAGGTTATCGAACCAATCCTCCTCAAAGCTCCACATCCACCTAATCGAAGCTGGAAAACCACGATACAAATTCCCTTCGATGACTATAAGGGAGGCTAGCCATGCTGGATCATGGTACACTGACCATGGCCCGACTCTGTCGAAACAACTTGATGGTTGGCTTAACCAAGTCGATGATGACATCGCTGGCATAGGTAGGATTCCTCAGCCTGGTGCGAGGGTTATCATTGCTCCGTAAGTCTCTATACGAAAGATCTCATATATAGCCCTTAATCCACCTACTGATCCTTAAAATCTGTAGGCACGCTGGGTATGCCTACTCTGGCTCCGCTGCCGCCTGGGCGTACAAATCCCTCGACTTGTCCAACTGGTTCGAAATCCGAGACCCGACCCAAATGACATCTCATTGACGTGCGAATAGTAAACGAGTCTTCCTTCTTGGGCCTTCTCATCACCTTTATCTCTCCACCTGCGCCCTCTCCAAGCACACTGAATACGCTACTCCCATGGGAAATCTCGTGCTTGATGCGACGACAATAGCGGAATTACGTGCTAGCGCACAGTTCAAGGACATGTCCACCTCTTCCGACTCAGCAGAGCATAGCTTGGAAATGCACCTCCCATATATTTACCATCTTCTAAAAAAGTCTTTCAATCACGCCAATCTGCCGCTTTTGGTACCTATCTTGGTTGGGAGTACGGAACCTGTCACAGAGAAAGCTTTTGGAGCTTTGTTGGCACCTTATCTCGCAGATCCATCCAATATATTTGTCGTCAGCAGCGACTTTTGCCATTGGGGTTCTCGCTTCAGCTACACCTACTATCTCCCCTCCGGTACTTCTGATCCATCGAAAGGCGTGTCACTCAGAAGAAAAGACCAACCAAAGGACACACCAATATACGAAAGCATTTCCCGAATTGACAAAATGGCTATGCAGGGTATTGAGTCGGGTGAACACGACGCGTTCCTTGCTACTTTACGAGAGACGGGGAATACGGTATGTGGGCGCCATCCAATTGGCGTGATAATGGCGGCGATCAAAGTTCTCAAAGAGGAGGGAATTACCAAAGAAGATAAGGGAACATTCCAATTCGTAAGGTACGAACGGAGCAGCGAAGTGTTTGACGCGAGTGACAGCAGCGTTAGCTATGCTAGTGCCTTCGCAGTAATTTGAAGTATTGGCGAACCACGATGCTAGCTGACTATATAATAATCGTAAGTGGATCAACTCTACACAGATAATCCTCCGCTGGAGCGAGAGATGGACGGGAGACGCGAGGCTTTGCTTTGCGCAAGTCGCATAAGCCCCAAACAAGTCGCCTGAACGATCATCTACAAGCATTCGCGCGTTATATCCTCAGATCTGCGCTTGAGTGGCCATTTATGACACGTTCCACCCAAAGTAGTCTATCTTTAGTCTTCGATGGGGGTTTGCCTCCTAGCTGTCACCCAAACATCGACGCGGATATCCGTGGGATATCCTTGGGCGCGCATGGGGATCCGCCAATTGTGGGATTAAAGAATTTTCAGGACCAATGGATACTACTTTATACTTCGCAATGAAGTGGTCTTGCAGATCTTGCAGAGCAGGATGTGGGGTTAGGAGCTGTAAGAATTCAACTGAACTTTTTATGCTCGGGTTCCATGTTGCCACAAAAATGCTACTCGCGAAATGAAACTTCCGCCTGTCAATTTGCGACAGTGACGGAGTGCAGCCGGTGCTAATATGCTTTTTGCTATAACTAATGGTTTTCTAAAGATTTCTTTCTATGCATTTAAATATCTTTGAGGCCGCTACTGTCCAGTGCTCGCCCAACATGCATTTCTATTTCTGGACTATCCTAACGGCAATTCTCCTAACAAGTTCTTCTGGTACTCCTCTACAGATTGAAAATACCCTCGTACCCTCAGCGACGCCCAATATCACCACTCTTACAGCAAATGAGTACGTCCCCGGAAGGCTACCCTAATCTATACTGATATTGTCCGGCTCAGAATCAACCCGGACCACTATAACGTGGCAGGAACCGATATCTGGCTTCAGGTTCTCCTACCCTACGGCGCCTTCCTTCCGAACCCCGCAACTCTTCTCTGTGTCAACGATCTCAGAGCCGAGTTCGCTAAAGAGATCGTCGATAGGGGGGATAGGCCTCTCGGTGTCAGTTACACAAAGGTGGAAAATGACATCCGAGTCTACATTCAAGTCGTTTATACAAGTCGCTTCGTGATGAGTACGGCGGAATCAGCGCTACGGGGGATATCAGAGCTCATGACTGGACTGGGGGGGCCTGGCGTCCGAGCTATTACCGTTGTCGTGAACGACGAGGCCTACGGTATCATGGGCAGGATCTTGGTATCATGGGCTGGAAGTCCCACTCGGACAGCATCCATGTTGAACAAAGCTCCTGCGATGATAATTGAAGCTACACCAATCACAAGTGGACCCGGCATAGCGGACCATGAAGCTATACTCGCGGCCAGGGCTACTACAACTATGACGGCCGCAGTCGCTAATCTTACCTCTGCCAATATCACAGGGTAAGTCATGTGTTTCCACAAGTTACTTGTGAAATCTTCCCTAATTCAGTGGCAGGTCTCTCACACCGGATCACTACATAGTACCTGGGACCTCAGTCTACGTAGGTCTCTCCTCCACTGTCCTGCTTTCCATGATCTAATCTCCTGCGACTATAGGTCGGTGTCATCCGGCCATACGGTCATGGGCTCCCGCACGATTTGACAATCGACCTCCTTTTCAAGGCCGCTTTTCAACTCGCCAACAACCGCAGGACTGGCGGAGACGTGTTGCTTCCAATGGAGTGGTCCCACCAAGAAGGTAGTCTATCAATCAGGTTCAAATCGCGAAGTTTCAATCGACCCCACCTTAGTATAATGCAAGCTGGGATTGTCGGCTTGATTGATCTGATGGGGGAAGAGGCGGCTGTGGGAACAAAAGAAATAACATATGCGTTGGGAGATGAATCGCAGGGAGGCATGGGCATCGGGTGGGTTAAATCGGAGGAACATTTTGCAAATGGGGAGAATGCGACTTGGCAAGATGTCGCGGCTACGGTTGCGACTTCGGCGCCGAGTAGTCCGTTGAGCTTCGGGGGTGTGGAGACAGGGCTGGTTGGTACGTCGTGATGTTGGGCGTGGGGGAGTGATGGGGGGCCTGGGTGCGGCAACTGCGCTTGGATAGACAGAGTTTGGATTTGGGTTGGACCCACTAGAAAGCTTGGAGGATCTTAGATGTACATGACCGTTTATAGACAAGTACATATAGAAGTAGATGGCGTTTTTTCTTTAATAGAAGAAAATGCGCATAATTTCTTATAGACCTACCGTATCTGAGCAGAACCTGCTTGATATGATTTCGGTCCACGCAATATACATTTCATTACCTGCTTACGTGAAGAATGATACAACCTGTTACGAAAGACGCAATGAATGGCCTCGCAAAGTCCCTATCAAAGCCTCAATCAATATATTCGCGCAGCAAGAAGAAACGACATCCATGAATGCTTCGCCCTAATTCAAATCAAATAACTCTACTTCCCGCAACTCTCCTTTCTCAGCCCTGTTTTCTCATTGCCAAAAGTCACGGGCCCCCCTTCTCGCGCGTGGACCTACCATGTTTGGTGACTGCGGGCGTTGCTTTGGGGGAGCGGACGTTCTGACACCATGTAAGGCTTCTGTTTTCGTATCGAGATTAATGATGGGTGTGTCGGTGCCTTGTGATGGGTTCGTCAATGCCTTCTTGTTAGGGGAAGATCGCTGGGTCTGGAAGTGGTTGTTTACTATAGAGTAGCGCAGGCGAATGACGGAAGCGTTGTCTTGGCGTTCATGGCGTTCAGTTGGGTCTGGAACGGAGCATGTGGTCTGGATCTCGCAAGGACTGTGCCTAGTGCAAAGACCGTTTTGACCTTAATGCGACAACGATCGTCTGGACATGCCAATAATGTCATTCGACTCGTCAGCTCTAAAGTAGCCTTAGCATGGATGTGGTCTGTGGGCTCTCCAATCATGAACGACTTCCAACATCCGTCAGTCTTCTCATTGGCCTAGCCTCAATATACTCACCAGCATGCGCTGAGGTTTCAGCTAGATCCGGACAAGCCCCATCGGTCAACTCACCGGCATGTCTCCAGCTCTCAGCCAGATCTGGACAAGCCCATCAGCCTACTCCCTAGCGTGCGCTGAGTTTTCAGCTAATCTGTGTAAGCCACTGCCTTCGAGCAGCTGGCCCAGCAAGACTGAACGGCTCTATGGAGGCGTCCACATCCAAGCCTTCAAGCCTTCCCGTCCTCTACTACTCCGGTCACTTCTCCAACAACTTTGTCCCTTCCATTTCCTTCCCTCTCCCAAGCGGTCGACTCAGAACATACTATGGCTCAACCATCTACACCTCCCTTGGCCCCTCTAAAGCCCTTGGATCTGGGCGAGAAGACATCGAGCACTCCTCAGACATCAATCCAAACACTGGAGGATCCAGAACCGGCATCCGAGGCGCATGGACCGACAACGAGTATGAACGGCGCGCTACCAGATCTACTTGGTGGCGGATTCTTACCATGTATACCAGTAGTTCTGGTAGCGACATTGTTGCTCACCCTGATACTCTACCATCGTGTCGATCTGGATCCCGGATGGCAACTGCTTCAAACTCCGACAACCAACAACATCTCGAATATCGGCCTGTTGAGCCAAAATCTAGGACTCAAGCCTGGTGGAGGCGGGCACGCTGCTTACTATGTTCGCTTCAATCCAGCCATTTTAGCTACGATTGCAGCTTGGTCTAGCAAAATCATTCCTTACATTACCGGCTACTTGATGTCTGTCATCGCTTTCTTCGCAGCTCGCCAAATTTTGAATGCTTCCAGGGAAAACAAGCCTGGCGACCTGCCGACGCCTCATCAATTGTCAATCTTGATTGATTTATTGGGTCCAAAACCCAAGTCCTTGTGGAATACTATTGTCTATAGATGGAACAACCACGAACGCATCGTCCAACCTATCCCAATGGCTTTTGGAGCGTTGAGCTATATTCTCATTATCACGTAAGTTCTGATGTCTCAGCGAAACCGCGCTGAACTATCTCCATTGGTCATTATCATGATGCGACGATCAATTCTTCCCAGGATGACCTGGGCACTCAGCTAATTGATTGCTTTGCAGACTCCTTATCGGGGCGGCAGACACATGGTTTGGAGCTACAATGAAACCCATGAACGTTGAAATATTAAGTCGCCACCTCACGCCAGTAAAAGCTTTTGGACGTGATTTCAACTCGAGTATGTGCGGCGACAACATCTGGGAGCAACGGCCTTGTCCCTCCAACTCGCAGTCGTCGTGTAGCTACCCTTGCAGCATCGCCGATTGGAACATCACAACAGGAGGGGGAGTGTTACTGAAAGAAGGTATAAAAGGGGCTCAGCAAGCCGCAGAAGCGCTGCTCGGCAATTCCGAGGCCAATCTCATCCAAAACACTTCCTACGTGGGATATCAGCAAGGTTATGGCGCCCAGCAGTATTATTTTCTTAGTGATGTCAACATCGGACGGACCCTTGACTTTCTTGCAAACACTACAGCCGTCACGACACAATGTCAGGTAGTGACGCAAAATTGTCAGGTCAACTCCACTAGTGAAGGATTTTCATGTCCTGGTTATCAATCGCCGTCATTCACCTATTCCGGCGAAGTCGGTGTAGATCCATCAGCGGCGACGGCACCGGGCAACATGTCCATGGTCGGCATTCAATTCTTCAAAGATGCCGCTCTCCAAAATCCCATCGGTTTTGGGAGTCAATCCACGGAGCTTTTCAGCGCTCAAAACCCCGTCCATTTCCTAACCTGGTCCAAAGGATTTCCTCCTGTCGACACCACAAGCCAAACCTTTGCCGAAATGAATGAAGGAAAGTACCTGCAGGTTGATCAATCCGGTGATAACGTCTTCATCCTGAATTGTTCCACCACAATATACAAGACCGTCTATGCCTGGGTCAATGGTACAATCCTTCAAGATAACCAGAAATCTGGCTTCTATCCGGAACTCGCGCCAGACACTTATGGTGCTATCTATACCGCTCCCTTCGCCATCGACGCTGCCCTAGGCCATATGGCCTTACAGAACGCTGCCGCTCTTGCGGCGTACGTCCCTAATCCACAGGGACTTGCCGACAAGTTCGCCAACCAATTTTCTTATGCCGCAATTGCGTTGACCGCCGGCATCATGAGCCCTGAAACCAGTATAATTGAACAGTCCCGTAACGACACGGAACTCCTAACCCGTGTTCCCCTGATCCCTCTCTACTTTCTCATCAGCTTAAAAGCGCTCTTCGCGCTTTCTTCTATCCTCTTCGCCCTCTTGGCAGCATTTTTAACGGGTCCCTCCGAGGCCCAAGAGGTCAAAGCACGGCTCACTGTGGACGGCCTAGCGGCCGGCCTTTTCGAGCCCCGCGCAAATCAAGAAAAGGCGGTGGAGGATATCCCGCTGCTCTATGGCGAGCACAGACCAGAGAATAGGGACGAATGGGCGAGCAAGGTGGGTATGAAGCAGGCACCGGCAGGTGGATGGGTATGGGTTGCAAGTGGCCCGGTCCAGAAAGCCTAGACTGCGCTGGGCTTCGGCGATGTACCGGAGACGGTGGTGGATAATGCTGCTGCTAACGGAGAACTGGCCAGAGCGGGGAAGGATTACCAGGTCTTGAAGGAGATATTGTAAAATGGCCTTTTATTCGGTCGTATGACTAATGTATTGATGAGGCGGAGTTTCGGAGTTTGGAGGCAACGTCGGCTTCTGGCGTTCAGGAAATCGGTGGGGAAATTGTTACGGTGGTTTGTTGATTTATATCCTTTTTCTCCATGTATATAGATCCTTTGCCTGAGCAAAATCCACATATCCCTTCATCTCCCCTCTAGTAAGATCAAAATATCATTATTTCAAGCTTTATTTATATTATTATTAAATATATATACTAGATTTATAATTTATAATATAAATTAATTTCTTATTAAAAAAATAATTAAATATTAATAAAAAAAAATTAAAGTTAAAAGTTATTAAAAGAGAATATCTAGATATAAAAGTAATTTATATATTATAATAGAATATTATTAAGAATAATTTAATTATTAATTTAATATTTAAGATTATTTATTTTAAGATTAATATTATTTTTATAAAATAATTTATTATATATATATTATAACTTTATTCTAGTATTAATATATATTTTAAAACTTTATATTTTTTAATTAATTATCAAGATATTTTAAGTATAATATATATAAATATAATATCTAGTTTATAATTATTATTATAAAAAATAAATATTATTAAAATTAAAGTTCTAAGAATAATAAAATAGAATTAAATATTAATTATAATATTTCTTAAAATTAATAATAAAATATAAATTTAATATAAAGAAATTATAATAAATCTAAGATTAAATATATAAATAAAATAAATTTAAGTAAATAAAAAAATTATAAAAAAAAGATAAAAAATAATAAAGAGTATTATTATAGTAATTATAATTAAGAATAATATAAATTAAATATAATAAAAATATTTTTAAAAATAGAATATCTTTATTAGAGATT
>NAPT01000750.1:0-13405 GCA_002927785.1 Cladonia uncialis
ACGAAGTAGGGTGGGTTTGAAGAGCGTGTAGGAGAATATCTGTATGCAGTAATTGCAGGAGTAGTGCATTACGCGCAATGGGGGCTTAGTTGGATAAAGGTGGGGAGCAAGGTCTTCAGTTGGACGAGTTGGTCAGGCGATACTCAAAGGAGCTCATTGGCCTGTGTCGTGATATACAAAAAAATTACGCATCCTATCCCTCGTCTTCTATACCCATCAGCCTCTTTTCAGCCAACTCAGCGATCTTCTCCTGCAACACCATCCGTCCATACCGTCCTGCCACCTTGCCTGCGGCCTCCACCATCTTTCCGCTTCGATCTCGCATTAATTCTACGATCTCGAGCGCTTTCATACCTCTTTCTTCGCCTTCCCTACACTCGACATTCAGCAATTGTAACAAGGCTTTGTCGACTCCAATCTCCCGCCTGCTCAGCTCGGTCCGTTGACTATGCGTGGCGTTGGTGGAGGATACGAGGTCTTCAAGTAGAGATAGCAGGAGTGAGCTCCGTACGAACGATTCCTCGAGCTTGGGACCTTCGAGCGCGGTTGGATTTTCCGTATCTTCTGGTGGCGCGGATGCGTGACATGGTATTTTGAAATCGAACTCGCTAAGTAAAGGTTTTGGGAAGTAGGGATATTGATCTCCCCCTTTCAAGATGATGCAATGGAACTTTTCATGTGCAACAGCTACAGGCCAATATGACTCTTCTTTGTTGCCACTGGCCAAACGGTCCAATTGCTTAGTGTCCAATACAGGGACCCATCTAGCTTGACCGGGCGACCGCCAGTGCTGAAGAACCAACAGGACGCCTGTAGAGTCGTATATGCACGGATCACCACTGTCGGAGAAGAAAACAGATTTTACCTTTGCGCCTTCCGTTAATGCAACAATGTCTTCGCTTTGGCATATCTCGTCTCTCTTGATGTTCTCGATCGTGTATAGCAACTTCGTGGATCCGTCGCCGCCAACGGGTCCATTCCCCATTGTTAGCACATAATCTCTCCATGAAGCGCATGTTACGGTTGGCGAAGACTTTTGACGGTAGACCCTAAAGGGTGTGCCATACAGGGTGAAGACACGCACGTAGTCAGCAGAAGTCGTTACTACGACGTACGAATCGCTTAGTGATATCGCTAGTGGCAATTAGTTATTGTCTTTGTTGTTGTCTATTTGACTTACAGGTGACGTCTTCGCCAGCCGGGAGCTGAGTACGCCAATCTGCCCTTGTCGTCCAAGTCTCGTGCGGTCGATAGAAAACCGTTGCAGGGCTACCATTTGCTGGAGGGCAAGAGAACAAGGTGCCATTTTCGTCTAGGGGAGGTCAGCATCCGATCAGTCAAATAATAGGACACAAAGCATACTTAAGCAAGCTTTATCATAGAGATATGGATCTGTGAAATGAAAGTCACGATGAAATTCACGATCATAGAATTCTACAGTCACGGTGTGATGTGTGTCTTGATCAACCGTCCATACAAATCCTGTCAAATTCAAACCTGCGCAAAAATGATCAGTCCGATATCCTCCAACATTGACTTGTACTCACATAAATATTTCCGATTGCCTCGCCATGGAGTACTTCCGGGTTGGAATGAGTGATGTATCGTTGGCTGGAAGGCTTGATACGTGGCTCTTCTCTTGCCATCAGAGCCGTCAATGGCATCCAAATGAGCATTGCCTCGTTTTCCATGTCCATTTACTTCATCTAGATAGCCAGCACCGTCGTCATCGCTAACAAAATCGTCCCCATCGTCACCAAGTGCAGGACCGAGAATGTCGTCAAGGGAATCTGGAGTCCCTCTTCGTCTGCTCTGAAAATCTGCGGTATCCTTGACTCCATTGGTCAATGGCTTGCGTGCATTGCCAGAGATCTCTGCTAGAGGGTCTTTGATGAACGGGGCTGGTTGTAATGTCTTTTCGAGCAAAGGGACAGCTTCGGGCTGCAGAAATTTCGTGTAGATGAACAATTCGCCATCTGATGTTACAAATGAGACAATGTTCTCATAGGGGTGCCATGCTATATTGATAACATTTGGATATTCGTATCTGCTTGTGCGTTAGAGCAAAGATCGCTCCGAAAAGAGCTGTACTGGGATACCTTGCTAGGATTTTCTGCGTCTTCGTGTCCCATAACACGATCTTTCTGTCAGAAGAAGCAGTCAGAAGCATCGCTCCATTCGGTGACCATGCAAGTGCCGTAATATCTCCCATATGTCCACCTGCAAATACCCTCTGCCGCTCTCCATCCCCAGTAGATAAGACTTGAATATCCCTCGTTGCTGTAGGCGCTGCAAATGCCCGCCCATCAGGATGCCAGGCTGCTCGCGAACTTGACTGGGACTCTGTCTCGAGACTCCGAATCAAGCCGTCCACTTTTCTAACTAAATCTGGCTCCTCAGTACTAAGGCTGTAGATATAGACGATACCGTCCGTGCAGGAGGCTGCAATGTAGGTGCCACTGGGATCGTAGGAAAGATGTTTTACAGGTTTTGGAAGGTCTCGCAAATAAAGAACCCTGTAAGTATCTGTGATATTCACAATCTTTACTTCCAGCTCACTAAGCATTGTTAGTACTGTGCCACAATTCTCGGGACCATTGGAACCCACTCGCTGGCAACAGCAGCCCATTGGCCATCTGGAGAGAGGGCGATGTCGCGAATGGGTAGAGTGCATCGTGTGAGCATCTTCTCGTAAGTAAATGTGTCGAGTGAGTACATGCAAACCGTGCCATCTTCAGAGCCCGTAAGGAAAAAGTCATCCTGTTCTAGAATAAATCCTCTGTTTAAGCCCACGCTTTGCGCCGAAGCTTACTGTAGCAGCAATTGCAGTATTGTTCTCCTGGCAATCGTCTAAATTGGTCGGTTCCCCGTCTGAGCCTGTCTCATAGACTCTGACCACATTATTAGATCCAGTAGTGACGAGCTGTTTGCCATTGGGAGTGTAGGTGAGGAAGGTAGGGCCGGATGGATCTGTGCAGCCGTTTAGCAGCTGGATTATCGTAGCATTGAAGACACCTACGGGCTGGACGTCCGCATATTCGCTGCTGGGTAACCGTCGCCATTGTATAATGAGCTGCAGTCGTAGCTCAGACCCCGATACTTGCAGTCTGATGGGTGTTTCGCGAGATGCACTCGATCTTTTGGAAGACGCGTCTCTGGACGCGTACGCGGTCTTCCCACGCGTCATATGTAGCGTCTGTAATCAACAGCCGAGCTACCTGTATTAGTGGTAATTTATCAGATCCCCAAGATGGCTGCCGTTGATCTTTCTTCATGTTGAACCATGTAATGCATCGCAGAGGAATACTTGGGATCCACGGCCTCTGTTCGTATTTGACTTCTCTATCTGCGCACATATCTTGCAAAATCTTCATGTTTCATTGTGAGCTCCGACCACTGCGTAGCAAGTCCAACAACCAAAGAAGGGCGGTCTTGGCTCTGGCTCTGGTTGGGTCCATCTTGCACCGGCGCTGACTGGCCAGAATCCATCCCTCCCAATACAAGATCTGAGTTGGAGAACGAATGATTTGTTCGGTGGAAAGTTGAGCATCGGCTATATTTTATCAATTATCTTTCTCAGTGGCGGAGGTACCACACTCTCACTTGCTAAACACCCTCTTGCCTACCCATACCTCACATGCCCCCCTCGCCGATCTACGTCCCACCTTCCACTCACCGTTCGCTACAATAGGAGGCCATTGTACTCTGCACTTAAAGACTGTAGACATTACATTGAAACGAGGCCCGTTCTTGAGACTGAATTAGTTATAGTATGACGTGTATAACCTAGTGAGCTACTGCTTTGAATAGCGAATCAAACACCGTCTTGCTCGCAAAATAAGGGCTTGCTCTTATTATGCCTCCGTATGAGAAGCAACAGAACTCTCCTCTTTGGCAGCCATACGCTTCTTTCATTGCAAACCTCATATATTTCGAAACCCCCTTACGTGCTCTTCTCGGCAGAATTATAGCCGGCAAGGTTCCAATAAGAGACAACGACTTTCTTCACTTTGGTCTAATCTCCTTCACTTCTCCAGTTACATCACACGACGTCGGTTTCATGCAGACTGTAAAGCTTATCTCTGACTCACACGTACACCGTTTCTTCATCTGTTCGTAATTGCAACTCACATTCTCTTACCCACACCTGTGTCAAGGCTTGAAATACTATCACAGACCATGGGTCAGCGCCATCAACTCTTTGTGATTGCGAAGGTCAAAAGCCGCTATCGAACACTTTGTGCCATACATCATCAATGGCTCTATGGACACACTGCGTTGAGACGCTGCTTGGGCACGCTCAAAATATTCCAGGTAGGTTTCGCCCAGAAAACAGCCCCGTATTGCGACAGGATACATCACGAAATTTCTGTCATCACCAAGTGAGGACTTATTACTAAATCACCTTGGACAGGACCCCACAAATCGTTTGCCGATAATGCAAGAGCTTCTTGCAGCTCAACGCCACGATGACAGCTTTTGGGTTTGCTCGGACCGCAAAGAATATTACGAAAAGAACAACCATGTGCCTTTCCCATTCATTGCCACCTGCGCAGTCATTGGAGCTTCCTATGATCCAGCTGGTTATATCCACTCGACTATCATCGAACCCTTCTACATGCCCTACAACGGAGGTGACAATAACAACGGTCAGTATGCTTTCTGTTAGATCTCAGACATATCAAATGGTGGAGTAGTCATTCCCTATCAGTTTAGTTACGTTCCTTTAATCACATATCGTGCTTCCACTCATTACACTCCTCAATATCACCAATCAGGGACTGACTCTTCTAGGCATTACCATCTTCGACATCACCAATCTGTCACATGTATCCTACTGCTTTGTTGACTTCCAGGGAATGGAGAGCGATCGCGAAGTGCCTCTTATGACGCCGCTCTCCGCGCGAACATACCTCGAAGCTTACTACAATTTGACTGATCCGAAAGCTCCTAAAGATCTCCTACCTCTTGTAGAGTCTTTTCAAGGCTGGGACTTGATTCCAGCCTCTGTGCTTGAAGACGCATGGCCAGGTGAAGGTTGGGTAGAAGCGTGGACTGATGTCCAGGAGGGGAAAGAAAAAGAGCCGGATTTAAAGCTAGAGAAGCTTGAGATTGCCCCTATGGCTACTGTCGGTACTCTTCGGGGCCAAATGATGGATACGGTGCTTCAAAAATTGTTGGAATCGCCCGAGGAAAATTCAAGCTTGGTGGCTGAAGCTGAAGATTTGACCGACTTCTTGCCAAGGCTGAAAGACAAACTTTACGATACGGCAACGACTATGAAGTGGTCTTCACATCATCTCGATCTGCTTTATCAAGCGCTACAGAATGAAGTTGAGGTTGATCTAAGTCCCCTGAGCAACATCCCTGCGAAAGACCTTGCTATTGTTGTTGCGAAGCTATATGAGAACGGCAAGATGAGCGTCCTAAATTTATCCCCCAGAACAGATATCAGCCTGGAAGATCTGCGCTCTATGATAGGCACTGGTGCCCGTCTTCGAGTTCTGTGTCTTCTGGAAATGCCTCAGATTTGTCTCGAGAACCTAGGTCAATATCTGGCAAATTGTGAAGTTCACCACTCCGCTCTTTTGCGGTGGGCGTTGAGGGGCTACTCGCCTTTCGACGGTCGCTATGACCGTGGAAGGGTGCCTAAACCTGAGTTTCCGGCGACCGGCGTTGTTTCACAGATAGTCTGGACCGGGCTTGGAAGCAATCAGAGCACAGATCGAGGGAATTATCTGCCCAACGGCCGAATCGCTTGGGAGAATTTGAGACTTGAACCTAGCAAAGCTCAATTCCTTGATTCGTACCCGGGTTTGGAAATTAGACCCTACGACTTGTGTGTGCCTGTCGCACCCTGCAAGCTTGTTCCCGGTGTTCTACGTCTGCTGCAGTGGGCTAGTTCTGCCTTCTTGTCATTTTCCACCAATCTATCTCTGGGTATGGCGTGCTCCCTGGCCTCATCGATGCCCTGTACCAACGGCACTGGGCATGGTATTAGTCTATTGAACCCAAGTCTCTACCGGGAAGAAGAGTATGAACGGGCTCCTGCCAAAGAAGCTTGCCTTTTCTCCTTGAAAGCCGGCGAATGGGCACTGTTCTTGGTCAGCGAAGCTTACGATGCCATTGATCAGTCCCACTTGAATCAAAAGTTGGATAGACAAGAAGTCTCTGCAAACTCTGGTGCTCTTGTAAACGTCGATTCTGCTAAGGAAGTGTCGGACAAGGATGGAGAGACTGAGTCAGGCAGCTTTGCGCAAGCTTCAGAAGTCGATCCAGCAGGCCCTAAAGATCAAGAATCCAAATTCTGTCCGCGCAAAGCGGCAAGTTACGCGCTTATCACACGTGTCGCAGACTCTGGACCTTCACAATACATGGTCGCTGATATACCCACCTTCCTGAAAAAGGTGTTGGGAGACACTCAGGAGGCTCAAGAACTTATTGATGCGTGGACCAGCGGAGTTTCAACTCTCAAAAACGCCGAATTCTTTGGGGATGACACGTATAAGATCTTGCAAAAGCTCTCTCCTGAGGACAGTACACCGGAACGCAAGGAAGCACAAGGCGCTAAACAGGGAGCGGAACATGATGGTACAGGAAGTAGTCAAGTGGGAGGCACTGATACCGGAGACTATGGGCCAGAAGCTAATTGAGGACGGAATGAGGCACATGAGATCATCAAGCTGGAATTCAAGCTTATCGGGTCCTCTGCATGAGATAATGAGCATGAGATAAAATGTAAGATACTGGCCGATCAGACAGGAAACCACTTAAATAGAGCTTTACCACCAGCAAATAACCACACGTAGCTATTGAGTGCTATCGATAGTGGTCAACAGAATCAACGACTCCTCCTTCTCCCCACGTTCGTCTAATTTCCCCACATGACACCCAGTAGACTATCTAATCCTTTCAAGGTTCCGACAGGCCAGCGACGTGAGATGCTGCTGATTACGAAAGATTTTGTCGACTATCGGACGGTTTTGGTATAAGTATCTTCGAAAGGGTTTCAAAGGGGGGACAGTGTGATAGAAGTCTAAACGACGTAGGAAAAATGAATGGACGGACTCTGCATCCGTAGCGGTATTTCCTTGCTAGATGTATAGATACCTCGATGGCTTGGTCGATGATTATGTGGACGTCAGGGACGGGACATGGTAAGGGGTGCAAAGGTATTGGGTGGAAATCATGGATATGGAATATGCAATATTTCTTTTTTCAGTCGACCTTATTTTAGCTATTGGAGCGTACTGCTCACGAGGATGCAAATTGTGAGGTGGTAAGCTAGATGCCCTGCATTGATTATGCAATTGGAATTTTAGGTCGCACTGGCTTTCGATGCGTGCTGCCTCAGGATTAGCAGATTATGTGAAGCAGTAGAGAAGATGTTAGTTGCTGGGGGGTGAGTCCCAAGATCGTTCTTGCTTGGGTGGTGTGTGATACCCTGAGATTTGCTAAATTTGTGAGGTGGTAGAGCAGATATCACGTATGCATAGAGTGGGATTAGGGATCATGGTTGCTATTGATTAGTCAATTAATCATGAGTCTCTTCCAGAGCTATGTTTGGAAGAGCTCGGCAAGTATTGAGAGAAGATATATTCAGCAACTTCAACATGCTTCCAAGCCCCTCTGAGTCTAACAGAGTGTTATTTACACTCCCAAAGGTACTCCCAAATGCTCCAAGCGAAGACTTGCCAGATACGATTCGAATGTCATGTCTTCCTTATCATGCTCTTGGAGATATTGGCTAACGAGATCTCCAAGGCAAGGAGAAATAACAAAGACCTCGCGTTCCTCATCCCAAACTTCGACCGTGCGATCCATTTCATAACGTTCGATATCAATACCGTTCTCTGCCAAGTTATAGAGTTTGGCATGCGCATGCGCATGCTTAAGTTGCAATGTCTGACGCATGCGATGCAATGTTGATAACCACGTGCCATGCGACAACTCTATGTCGGCTAAAGTAACGCTGCGCAGCGAATCAGCATGTCGGCTGAAGAAATCAAGCAATTCATTTTCGCTCGTTTCGAACGCGCGAAGCTCAACGGCTTCCAACGACTTCCAATGAAACATGTCACAGGGGTGTCCGAACGGTATTGCAGCTCTAGGGTAATATAGACCGAATGATATTCGTAAAGTCTGTAAATCTGGTGCCGCACTGAATAATGCTAGAAGCCGCCCTCTCTGCTTGGCTATGAAAGCGTTAGCGGCACTAGTAGACACTCGGAGGCCGAATTTGTGTGTAATAAATCTTAGGGATAGATCTCTGAGGTAACAGAAGCTTTTCTTTGTGAATTTGAAGTCCCTCGTGTGCTGAGCGAGGAACTGCCAATTTAGGCTGTCCAGGCAGAGTCTGGTGATTGGTAGGTTATGACTTCCAATCGCACGCAGTACACTCTGAGTAGAACCCAGTCCAACCTTGCCATCGCACCTCCGCCATTCTTCCATGACAGCATCTTGGTCCCACGAGGCACCGAGTCTCTGTGTGAAGCCTTCTAACCAACAAGGTCATCGTACTTTTCGATGACATGCGTACAGATCTGAGATTTGGGAACCTTACTAGGGCGCCTCCGAGCTTTGCCGAGAGAGATCGGGAATTACATATGGCCGATTGCTTGATGCATGCGTCTCTAGATTGGTGCCATTCCTGATGGAGCTGTTCTTGGGCAAATCGCTGTTCGGGTGCGGCTCGAGTTCGTGATGCTATGTACTCTTCGAACGAGATACGTTTCGACCAGTCCTCCCAACTGAGCGATTGGAGACGATCAACCTCGTAAACCAGTTCATAGACATGCCTACTAACTACGGGATGATCTGCGATATCCCGCAGCTTGTTAAAGCTGTCTTCCTCCAAATCAAGATGCACAGTAGGTACCAAGTAATGGAGACCCACAACGGCCATGTTCTTGGATAAGAAACGTAGGTTTGCCACCTCACCAGGGGTGAGATATGCATAAATCATGTGCGTAACATCATTTACGAGTTTGGTGATTGGGGAAGCGTATCTATTTGGGTCGAAAGCCACTGTTTGCAGCGCTGGATTTTGTAATCAGACAAGGGGTGATCGCCACTAACAACAGTGTTGTCGATTGAAGAATGTTACTTACTTGAAGTGAAGACTGGGGTACTTGACAACAAAGTGGGTCCAGTATTGTCAGATCCCTCGTATGTTGCCATAGCTGATGTGTGTGTCAATAAAGTAGGTCACTGCTTTTCGATGATTTGGATCTTGCCATAGCTGATAACGTTAGAATTAGCACCTCTCAGCCCTGTACTACGGCGCGCCATTGATGGCAAGCTGCCATACAAAGGTCACCCTATGTCGTATGGCCCTATAGGGCTGATGCCTATAGGCGGGCGAAAGACCCTAACGGAACCTTAAAGCTGGTCCCCTAAGAAACAAGATCGACCCCCGGACCTTCCCGATTTTATAGGTTTATGGTTTGGGCTTCGGGGCAAAGAAACCAGATTCTGGGGAGCAATCCTATCGCTTAAGTGTCCAACTCTAGGGCATCTCTAGGGGGGTTCTACATAACTTGCACAACCAGCAATCCTATCTATATATGCTGTAGTATATGACCTTAGTATTAGGTGGATTACTATTGAAATGGACGATTTTTAGGTTTTTAGGGTTATGGCGGTTTGCCATTGATGGCGCGCCGTATTTACTAACCAGTTGATATATACCTAAACAGACGGTCCATTTAGATGGTCAGCCCATTTATAGGTCGACTGAGTCAACTTGCAAACGATTAAAATTGGTCTCTGGCCTAGAACGGAATCATCAGTTTAGAGATGGCTTCAAATAATAGATCAGACCCTGTCCTTGGTTTGGGCGAAGTACGCCCAAAACACAATGATTTTCACGTTAAAAAGGATGACGGTGCGTGCATATGTTGCTCTATCCCCTTACTGCGCTTACACAATTCTGATTTGGATGCTCATGATATAGTGAAGTATCAAGGTGGTGGCTGGAAATAAAGCCTGAGCTGTCGGAATTCTGCACTTGATCTAGCTGGAGGTCCGTTCGTGGGTAGGAAGGGACATCCCGATCTTCGGCAGTTTAGCTCTGCTAGATATGTCTGGCAAACTGAATGATACATGCCTCTTATCTTCTTTAGCAAATAGCCATCGACCATGATATGAGGTCACTTTCAGTTCCGCATTCTCCGCATCACCTTTTCTTAGGTCCTTCTTGTTCCTTGAAGATCTTTTTTAAATTTTTTATGGTCTCTGCTGGCGCCAAGAAATTATCGTATAGACGCAAGTAATCTTAATGTTTCGAGTTGTCGGGACTATCGCCCGAAGATTGTGTCACGTAGAGTGTTATTCACTTTCATCTGGCGCGCCTCCACGATTCTTTAAAGCGAGTGAAGTAAGAAAACTACTTCCCCACTTACTTACTTTCCCTTTCATGTCTTTAAATGTCTTCCATCAATATCTTAGACTTGTCGTCCAACTCACGACGCTAGGTATTCAACATCAGGGATCCAACAAACCTTTGGTGCTGAACGCAGTCACTTCTCGACACCAGTGTACCAGCTCGCCCCCTAGCCGTTGGCCACTATGACGACGTTGATTGCTACCTCAAATTCAGGTGAAACGCATTCTCGACCTCCATTACTTAGGGTGCCAACCGAGCTATTGCACAAGATCTTCACTTACCTGACGCCGACCGAAGCGGCCAACTTTCGACTACTGCACAGAAGGATCGCAAATATCGGAGTCGAGTACATCGTCCCAGTGATCTTTCTCGCCCTCAGTGAAGATAGCTTCGACAAACTTGAGGTCATCGCTCAACATCCTGAAATTAGGAAATACGTCAGTTCAATGGTCTTCTATACCACCTATCTGGAAAATTTCGATCGTGAAACTTGGGAAAAAGATATTTACAGTCTGGACATGCTCCTTCAGCTTGATGCGATATCGTATATTGGTCCCACTGGGAGCCCTGAGCTCAGGGCGTACTTTGCTGCTTGGCAAACATGGGACTCGCTACCCCATCATCAGTACACCAAAGATCAGTTGGATAGGGCTTTCGTGAGGTACCAACAACATCGCCAAGAGCAGTCCCAGCTTCTACGGGCCGATGGCTATCTTCAACGCATCACACAGGCTCTGGAGAATTTTCCATCGCTGAAGAATATTGTTCTGGACACACATGTAGTTCGCACGGAGGTTGGCCTCAGTAGGAGAAAGCTGTGGGCAGCCTTTGGTTCTGGGCTTCGCATAGGAAAGGGGACGAGAACGGACGACTATCCTGCTGGCCAAGCCGAGGTGTATGCAATACTAACCAGTGTTCATCGAGCCGGCCTGCGGCTAGAGAACTTCACATGCAGTCTCCTGAGCTGGTCGTTTTTTTCTGATATCCCTCAAGGTGATGCATCCTATAGCGGAAGCTTAATCCACTTGAAAAGTCTGGATTTGGTGATATCTAGCATGGAAGACGTCGACGGATTCATCGAATGTCTTTCCACAGGACGGGTGCTCAGGTTTTTGACAGCCGCGCCGTACCTGGAGAGACTGAGGGTTGGTGTCTTCATTATAAAGCCTCGCCAGATGGACAGCTTATGCAATCTGGAGCATTTCGTTGGTAGTTTTCGTTGGACATTGCTTGCGCGAGTTACTATCTCAAATGTTCTAGCAAGTGAGAATGTGCTCAAAGGGTTTCTGGCCAGGCACTCTAGTACCCTCAGAAGCGTCGTACTTCGTTCATTATCTTTGGTCGATGGAAGATGGATGTCAATGTTTCGAATGATGCGGAGCGTGCTGAGATTGGATGCAGTGGCCTTCCATGGACGCTTCCGTGATGGAAATGGTCTCTTTTTCTTTGACGCGGTAGACTCTGTCGCTGAAAAGTCTTTCAGGAGGAATGTCCACGACTACATCCTTGGAGCCACCGAGGACACCCAACCCATCGAAGCATACTTGAATGAGTATACATACTCTGCAGATATCTAGATGGTTGCGGAGTCCTTCAATAGTCTATGCCGGGTTTTAGATCAATGCGATCCCGCCACAGTGTTTGGCAAATTTTCATTGGGCTCTTCCTTTAGGATTAGTGGGTTTGAGTCGGTTCCTTGACGCCGTAAATCAGAGTCGACGAGAGCCTGTATTTCCTTGAAGATTCTTTGTCGCATTTGGGGATAAATAGTGTGAAAGCGAGTCAATCAGGCACCAATAACAAGCAAACCACTTGAGAGATTCCCCTAAAATGTGTCTTCCACTGCCAATGGTTTCGTGTAGACAGTCTCGCTGGTGCTAAAATCGTCTATGATCTTTCACCCTAACCTAACTTACGAATGCATGGCAAGACATATGAATAGGTGGCTAGAGTATTTCCGTGGAAGTGCTAGGAAGCGACGATTCAGCAAGTCTACGCAGATGTGGAATTGGAAGTTGCTAGCTATGATATGATCAATCAGAGCCGGTAAATGGAATGCGTAATATAACATTTCATACGCGCCCTAGCGCAAAATGCAGATACGTACCTATGTTTACTTCTCCACGAATTTATATATCACATTTTTTCAATTTCATGCGTTGGATTACCAAATAAACCAGAAAGCCGAAGCCATGTTCTCCTCCCTTCCCCCGCTCTTCCCACACGACGTAACCCTCTATTCCCATTGCCCTTCAATATGACACCTACTAAAACGCCCTCCAGCCCCACACCCTCTGGTACCCTTCCCTCTCAACTCACCCACGACCACGCTCTCCCTCTACAAACGATACCCCTCTGAACCCACACTCCCCAACCCACCAGCACCGCAATGTGAATAACACATCACAAAACCCACAACGCACCCTCCTCTCAATCCTCCGCGCCGACGAGAACCTCATCGCCCAACGAAAGCAGAACATCCGCCGCTTCGGAGCAGGATGGCTCCGTCCACCAGGGGTAGCCAAAACATTACAAGGCATGGACGATGAGAAAGCAGAGAGAGAGGAGGTTGAAAGCGCCCGAGCTCGGTATGTCCTCCTCATCCCAACGACCGCCCATTCCTCACCCATAGCATCACATCATCTAACACGAACCACCCACCAGAGAATTCGCTCTCGCCGAAGCGCAACAAGCCGCCGAAGCGCAAAATCTCGCCACCCTCGCACCAGAAGACGGCGCCGAACCGACCCGGGACCTCGACGACTCAGTACCCGATCTAGACGCCGCCGCCTGGAGCGATGCCGACATGACCGAAGACGAGGAGGAAGAAGAAGAAGGTGGCTTGGATCCTACAGAACATGACCTTGATGCCGGAGAGGCGGATTTCGCGGAGGGAAATGTGGATCTGGATGAGATGATTCCCGAGGCCGATCCGGGAGGGGAGTATGAGCATACGGATACGGAGGTGGAGGATGTGAGTAGTAGTGAGGAGGAGGAGGTTGGGGTTGGGGTTGGAAG
>NAPT01000751.1:0-13393 GCA_002927785.1 Cladonia uncialis
GGGATAAGGAGGGGGGAGCTTGAGGGGGATGTTTGGAGTTCGTATGGGTATTGTTGTCGTGATGTTTGGCTTTTGGACGCATTATGAAGTTCACTGCTTAGATTGCTTGTTAGAAATCCCATTCTATGTTGCTATAGGTATTCTCTGCCTACAAATTTGTGCTTTATTCTCTGTTCGAATCGCTCTCCTTGGAAGATTTGAAGTTCTCATATACTGAGATTGCATTTGCATTCAAGGATTAATTAAGATTGATCATTAACGAATAGAAACCGCAAAATCATTTTTCTTCAACGGCTTTCAACTCCTCGCTGATGTGGATGATCAATTGACTCATCAGTCCAAACTCGAGCTGGCACTAATAATACACGTCTCCGCTTTGAAATTATGTTACACATTTTGAATCCACCATGAGGCCTAACTTCCGTTCTATGTATTTTATCTTCCCTCGTTGTTCATCTCATCCATCGTGGGAGGGGGAAGACCGGGTCCGCACCACATGTGCTGGGTGCTAGGATCCCATCTCATGTGTCCGGTTGGGATTCTAGAAAGATATGAAGTTAGAGGATTGGTGATTAGAGATCTATTTGATTTATGAGTGGGTCAGAGGGGTAGAAGACGGTGGTAGATGGAGTCACAGCCTGGTGACGGCCAGGAACCGTGGAAAGGGATGACTGGTCCTGTAGCAGCGGCATAGAGGCCGTTGCGGTCGCATCAGAGCTAGAAGGCGAGCTTGAACTTTTTGTCTCCATAGGGGTGCGGAGTAGAGTAGATACTATTGGTGCGCCAAGCTCTTCGTACGAACGTGTGGTGCAGATCCTTTGTTAAAGGGGGAATGCACTGAGGTCTGTTCATCCTCGCATTCTTGGGGTCTTGACGGAGGAAGCCACCGGCGGATTTTTTTGAGCGTTGAGGATCCTCAATTGTGCGCATAAATAAAAAGAGTCGTCGACTTACTTCTTCTCGGCCTCCAACCTCGGCTTACTCTTTTTCTCCCCATTATAGATTCTCAGTTTCTCCAACATCACATATCCCCAGTAATAGCACGGGCTGTCACCACCGCCCATCAACCCTGTCTTCTTGAGAAAGTTCGCCAATGACCCATGAGTTGGTCCATTCACAGCGTTCCTATTGTATTCGACTGGATGGCCACGTTTCTCGAGCTCTTGCATCTCGGCTGCCATGGACGCTTGGCTCCATTTCTTGTTGATGCCAGGAATGGTGGGTTTGTCGGTAAGGAGCTTCTTGAGCTTGCGGCGCACTGTGGCTGCGTTGTCATAGCAGGGGACTTCGCCTTTGATTTCGTCGAGAACGATGTCGCGGTAGTCGCCTTTGGAGATTTTGGGGGTGGAGGTGGAGGTAGAGATGGGGTCGACGTTCTCTTTGTCAGCCGTGGTGTTGTTGTTCTTAGGGGAGGATTTGGTGTAAGGTTCTTTGCGGTTCGATGCGGAGGCTGGACCGCTGGTACGACGTGCTGCTTTGGGCATTGTGGCAGTCTGATGGTAATTGGTGAACTGGGGAGGATTGGCGTCTGTTTGAGAGACAGAGTAGTGAGATGGAATGGGGCTTCTAAATATGAGGATGTATTGTTTACTTCAGGTCTGCGTGGAGCGCGATCAGCCACATACATCACGCTTAGGAAACGCGGAGTCACGTGATTATCGGATCGACGATTGCCCTTCGAGGTGCCATGAATGACATTGTCAGGATGAATGCGCAGCAGCGTTGGAATGGAACGGCTCTACAACGTAAATACGGATCAGAGCGAGCACTGCTTGACCTTTTTCATATAATCGCTAAACAGGCACAACTTGAGCCGCGTCTTTCAACTGCGCTCTGATCCTGTCAACGGTCAAATATGGTACAGGATTTTCTACAAGTTGAGACTACTACTCAACTGCCATGGGTAGGCTTGGGGCTGGCTTTAGGAAGTGGCCGTCTGCATTTGGTTCAGCCGGACCATGTTTATTCAGCTGCATTCTTGCTTCGACAAACGTAATACAAAGGTACTTCCGCAGTACCAGTCTCCCAACTTCCGCAAGTTGCAAGTGCAGTCCCTTTCGGATTAGTCTCCCGGAGCCCAATGCTAAGTTACATTCAAAATTATTCGTGCGGCGCCAATGTGATGCCCTTCAATTGCAGCGCAGATTATTTCCTTAATAAACATCTGTCTCCCTGCGTCCGCTGTTCACATTGAACGGCTATCCGGACTCGAGGAGCACCGGATACATGGATGGGAAAGACAGCGATCTATCTTTTCCTGATTCATGACTTTCAGACGATCTAGTTGATATTATTCTATACGCAAGTATGCTTTCTTATCAATTCTGCACCTTTCAACCATATTGGGGACAATGCCTTCGCTTGGCGATGGAGGTTATAATTGACAACCTGCTCTTTACGGCCCTTCTGAGGATCCAAACCCACTGCGCCTTAACCATTCTAAACCATCGACTGCATATCATCGGCCGAAGATTGAGGGGTCTTCGGCCGGTTCCCGTTGGTTTGCAGCGCCAGCTGAGCCAGGTATTTCTCCATCGATTGGTGATTCGCCCCTGCTTTCACGTATCCGCTTGGAGTTCTAGAATCTATCTATACTCTAAACCATAGAGATCTTCATAGAGACATGTGTCGGACCGGTGATACTTGATCGAATAGTGCCGCATCTGGGATTGCGTCCCCATGATGCGTTTTGACATTTCCTTCTTTGATAGGCGTGGAGTTGCGGGTATCATTGCCCTTAATATCTCTTTCATATACAGCCAGAAATTTTCTTCGTATCTTAAGCTACCCTTCTGAACTTTGTACAAGCCGCCCAACCTGGCCTTTGAGTGATACAATTTCCTTTTGATGCTTTTCAATTTGAGGTGTTTTTCCTGCGTCTCTGGATAACAGTATCTCAATTTTTCTCTTGGTTCCATCTAAATCATCGAAGAGCCTATGACCGCCCGCATTCCCATAGATGAACCTGTCTCCTTGAGCCCCAGTTGTACCATTGTCCGTTTCAATTCTCAGGTGTTTCCTAGCTGCGCTTTCAATTCCCTCCAAGGGTGGTACGTATACTTCGTCGTAGACGATGGCGTCAACAGTAAGGGCCTAGTCAGGTTAGCCTTAATGTTCAGGTAAGATTTAGATGAGGGTAAAAGAGACACACCTCGGCCTCTGAGTCTGGTGTTTGCGGTAAATTTGGCGAAGGGACTTCAACGTCTTGTGACTTTGTCATTGTCTGAGCTGACATGTGGAAGTGGGCGATAAGTACGTATGCTGAGCCTAATTATAGAATTGGGTAATAGCTACGTGAGCTGGAATGTAGAAGTGGGCGATGGGTTTGTGAGTTGAAATGTAGAAGTAGGCGATGGGTTCATGAGTTGAAATATGGAAATAGGCGATGGGTTTTACTAACTAAACTACGGTAATCTATAGTACCTTCCCTCGGCTTAGGGCTAGCTTTAGGAAGTGGCCGTCTACATTTAATTCAGCCGGACCATCTTTATTTAGCTGTATTCTTGCTCCAACAAGCGTAATATAGAATTCTCCAAACCCTTAGAGAAAGACCCGCTAATGGCGAATACATACTGAACAGCGCGATGGGCGGCAACAATTTTATAACGATGCAGCTAGATTGGTTTCCGCAGGGTAAGGTTCCGATGCATTATGGTCTTTGTACAATTACTGACATTTAGTATTAGTTGAAGCAAAGGAATTGAATGGAGAATATGATCTCCTTGATTCCGCAGGTAATCGCATACCGAAGAGCAAAAAGCAAGATCTTATCAAAAGCAAGCTCTAAAACGGAAAGAGACGGCACCAAGTCTTGCAGGAAGCATAGTCTGACGCAGAGTCGTGCTCTCGACATATCCTCGGTGCCTGATATGCTGGCAGAATCACCAATCATCCTCCCCGGCTCTTGCCTAACAATCTGGAGAAACGTTAAAAACCGAGAACGAAGTTGCTAGGGAATCTTAACACCAATGAGGGAAGATGAAGATCTTTAAGTGCAGGCCATACTTTCCAATTAGCAACGTCAACCAAAAGTATCTGACAGCAACATCGTCTCCTAGCTGAGAAAAAAGCTTGATTGCCTTATATTCCCAAACCCCACTTCCAACCTGGCCTGTCGGGTTGGAATCTGCCTGTTTGATGGACATTTGGCAATATGTGTATTTTGGAAAGGCGTTGGATTTTCGGTAGAGAGAGTTGATAATGACATTTCTGGATGTTAAGCGCTCCGGCGTATGAACTATGATAGGGAAACAACGCAGAAGGAAGCACGACTTCATTGTTCACAATGCTAGATTGTTAAAGAAGCTGTGAACATTCGTACAAATTATAGAAGCACATTTTACATAGTCAACACACTGCGCAGCCAGCAAAACAGAGGGACGAATGCTGTTCGACTAGCACTTCATCTCCATCTAATCAGGCCTGGATTTCAGCTTTTGCTTCCTATCTGTCCACTTCCAGTACGCGAATGTGGCTGCGGTGAATGGAACAGCTATGGCAAAAAACATCCATAAAGAAGACCGAGAGACTGTCAAGGAACCTGTTGAGTCTGTGGAGAATAATTGCATGCCGAAGAGAGTCTGTTAGTCTTATAGTCAGCAAGAGATATTGATATCGCAGTGGACAGGAGGATTACAGCTATGAATTGTCCAGGAAGGAATAGCAGCGTCACAACTGTTATCACACGAATAGTCCCTGAGTCCTGCACCACCCTGTTGTTCAAGGCCAGCGTGTTCCTGCTAATATTCTGCGCAGTCTGTTGATCTTTCATCTTCAACGTATCTGACAGCATTTGGGCAGTCGCCCGAATCTTCTGCAGAATGAAAGTCGCATTTTGCAGATAGGCTACAGCCCCTCTGCTATAGTTCTGCAATGTCTCTTGCGTAGCTTTGTGGGTCTCGTCCGAGACAGCCCCGTCAGCTCGAAATATGTCATTCATCGTCTGCACTGTCTGAATGACTTGGATTAGGGATTGAAAGATAGTTGGTAATAGTAGAAGACGCGCTTCGAGGCGTCTTAGCTGTAAGAGCATCGAGTGATTCAGATTAAGCTCTTCGTCGATGATAGTGCTGATGACTTTCCCTGACTAGACTCAACGTTACATATTGCCGTTTTGCTTATAGTTTATATTCAACTCACCATTCGCAATTCTTCCTTCTCATAGAAAGCCATATATGTCCGCCAGTTACCAAAGTACATGGAAAGTACCATGAGACCAATAAGCGGCTGCTGTCCTTCCATGGCTGAAAACTTCTCTTGGGAGCTGAGCAAGTCTTTGAGTGTTTTATCAGCAGCAGTACCCTGTCTTGGATTAATCAGTATCCAGATGGATGTCTTCTTTGTGACATCGAAGCTCTGATATACTCCTGTCTGCCGAATTGACCATGGGTCTGCTCCATCTCTCCGGCTGTTGTTCTCAGGATACTTCAAAACGAATGCCATCTCTGGGAACAGTAAACAGCGTGCAATTGACATATGTGATTGAGAACGAAAACATGCGACAAACCTCTCATTTGCAAAGTTGTTTTATGTAACGAGGCGCCGCTATATGCTTCTTCGACGTTGCAGGTCTTGTCTTGGAAACATCGTACCACTTCCAGGAATTCTGGCATCATCTCATGCTTTCGTATGAGTGCTTCGAGCATCGACCGAGTAATCTCTAGACCCGCCCAAGAGTTCTTCTGGAATAGCGATCTGCTCGGTACATTGCCTTAGTAGCAGCTTCCGAATCTAGTGTTCTGATCTCACATGAACCTGGTTACGCCATCGACTGACGACTGATTCAGGTACTGTTCAAACACATTTGCGCCATTGAATGTTTTCATGGTCCTAACAGATTGTGGTGGAGCTGTTCTGATATCGATGAGGTCCAGCGTCGATCTTGTAGTCGTGGGCTTGAAGACCTTGAGAGACACCAGTTGCGACAAGGCACCGTCGACGTCATCGATGGTTGGATACATACTGTATGTCAGATAATCAATGGAATCCACACATTGATTTGCGCTGGACTAGGAACTTTTTATGGGTGCAGCTTCAGTATCAACTTAATGATTCAGATACAAGTGACCGCGAATCGGTCTCATCACCGCACTATTGCTTAGATAATGGGCGCATACTTAGCGACTTTACATGCACAAGCTGGACCATGACTGTTCACAAATGCTCGGTGCCGCGTTCGGCATACTCCCAAAATGAGAAATCTACCACAATCAATTCTTATACTATGGCGTCCCTTCTGTCCTAGTGGATGCATGAAATCTCCGTCTCTATATGAATTTACATAGTCTACTGAGTTCTTGAGTAGCCCATTTGCAGATAGCAAATAGTCCGTCAATTATCTGAAAATTATTAAATTATCAGACAGATCAAATTCACACTTTCAAAATTAGTATCAATCTATTTTACACATATCCTTTTTTCAGATAATCGTAATCCAAATCTCAAAGATATTAGTATGGATATTTGTATAATCAACTTTTAGCTAGAGTAGCTTCTGCCATCCAGTATATAGACGCCGCCGTAAGATAGATGTCGCTCAATCTTTTTCCAAAGACCTGCGGAATGATCAGGAGAAGGCTGCTAGGTGTTGGTAAGCCACTCACTCTAGTTCCTCCTAGGTGCTTGTTAGCGTCGAGTTCTTGAAGCCTTTAGGACAACAGAGCTTACATATTCTAGTGCGCGGAGTGTTTTGAATACATACATGTCATTGATCAGCTGTATTCCAGTCACTTGTTAGCAAAATCACGTGTAAAGATACCAGAAGATCGTTAGGCAGCTTCACTTTGACATCAAAGTCCGCCGCCCTGCTATGTAGAAACATGTTTTGAAGCTTTTGTATAAGGGTGTTTCGACTGGTGTATCGTGTATTGACTTCGTACTTCATTGTGTAAGGCATTGCTGTATACTATAGATCTTTCGTCAAGGATTCGGTTGTCGCTTTACGGTAGATCAAAGCACGCTATATATATTGGAGAAAGGAACTGCTGCACTTTGTCAAGATACTCGGGTGGTTACATAGGGGAATAATCCTAACAACGATCTGCCTTGTCGACAGTCGGGCGATTTGCCTGATATTGCCTCTCTCACTGCATGCATGCAGTAGGTTATCATTGGCTGAACAGAACGGAGATGATGCTGACCGCTTGCATCTGTCACGGCGAGACCGATCAATTACTGCCAACAGTTTTGCCGATCACTGATAACGGCGCTTTCCAATCGGCTGACGTCTTTCCCTAGTGGGATCAAAACGGCTGCGTCATGACGATCGCTAGAGTATTACGCCTACCTATCATTAGACATTGCCATCATGTCGATAGTCTTACCCAACTATTCAATAGTTGAAGCACACGGGCTTTGAAATTGTGCCACCATTGTCAGATATAATCCTTGTTGCGGTCTACCGTAGTAGGGAAAGGCAATTGGCACTACGTCTCTGCAATCTCTCCAAACACTTCATGTAAGAGAATAGAGCATGGGTCAGGCATATAGAGAGGAGAACTACTGAGAGTGTTTTGTTATATATGCCGTAGCATCTAAAATTTTCATTGTCTTGTTCCAACGACTTCAATAGCCTTGGGTCGAATTCTTGTGGCAACTTTCGCTCTGCCACTTGCCACAATGTGACTTAGCATTTTTAGGGTTCTCACCCGCCAGAAGTTCTCTATATGCATGGCTCATGCCCCATTCTCTTGGATTGCAAAGTCTGCCTTTCTCGTCACCATACCATGGCACCTGTTGACCGTGATACATTAGCCGGATATCGAAAACACCTGGAAGAAGTGCTCGATGGATGTTTTACAAGGGCAGATGATCCAGATCCTACGAAACGCTTTGCTCGCAGAGGAATCTCTCGAGAGAAATTAGAAGAGCAAAGGTTGATCCACCTCTTTCATCTTCTATATAATGACAAACTTGATTCAAGGTCCAACGACCGGGTCAGATCAATCGCTAGAAAGATCAGAGGAGCTGGAGGATCATCGGCCTACTGCAATGTCCTTGCCACCTTATTATATGCACGTTGCAGCGATGAAAGCCTGAGAACGCTCGGTGAGGGCGTTCTGGACGGAAAATTACCCGAGGCGCTGTCCGATGATGGTAGAACGTTACCGAAAGAGCAGCTGTGTAGTATATTTGGCGGGTATGACGGACACGCCGTGTGGGAGCACCAGTCATTGTTTCGTCCTGTACTGTTGACGGCTTACGATGAAAATGTCTACGAGGACGAGTTCTCGCCGCTCCCTTTCGTTGAGGCCCCTGTGCGGATTGGGCGTGGAAGCTATGGTACAATATACAAAGTGAAGATTGAGCAGGGTCATCTGATAATGGACAAAGCGACCGGGTCAGCATACAACGTGAGTAACCCAATCTCAAGATTAATAACCCAACTCATAGATACCATAGAGCAAATACTACGCGCAGAAAAAGTTCTCTGACTTTCAGCCAGAGATGAAAAAGTCATTCGAGGCCGAAGGGGCTATCTTGAAAAAATTCCTCCAGGCCGATAAGCGCCATGAGAATATCTTAGTCACTAAAGCCAGCCTGGAATGGGGTGGTACCTACAGTCTCTTCTTCGACCTGGCGAAATACAACTTGTGGGACTATTTTCACGATGAGAACATTTCCATCCTACCAACACAAAAGGCGATGCTCTTCGGTCAGTGCATAGGGTTGGCTGGCGCATTGGCTTTTCTACACAATGACTTATTTCTGAATAGTGGTTCGGGTGAGCAGCTTCAATGTTACCATCTTGACCTCAAACCGCAGAATATCCTGGTCTTTGAGAGAGATGAGCCCCATGGCCCACACGACAATTATATCTGGAAGATCTCCGATTTTGGCATCTCGAAGATCAAGCACTGCAAACGCCGGGGCAGTAATGAATCATCGAGTCACCATGTGTCGTTCCGTGAGCTTATATTTCGACCTAAGAAGCCCAATGAAAATACTGACGCCAGCTCCGGAATTGACTGTTCACGCTATGGAGGAACTTATGCAGCTCCAGAAGCCAGACTTGAGAGCGATAAGGTAACAAGAAAAAGCGACGTGTGGTCCCTAGGGTGCGTAATCACCCTGGTCCTGACCTTTCTGGACAGCGGTACAAGGGGTATTGCGGACTTTGACAACTCTCGGCTCCACGAAAGGGACAATGATCGTTTCTTCGAATCTAAAATGCCACTTTTTGGTACAGAAGCCGTAGATGAACTACACCATTCAGTGCCGAAGTGGCTAGACGGTCTGGTTGAAAAGGCTCATGAGCGAAGTGAGCTCGAAGGGAAAGCCGTCGAGAAGATTTTACAATACGTATTAAAGAGCATGTTGGTTCCGGATCAGGAGAAGCGGCACGATGCGAAGCAAGTTGAAGATAGGCTGAAAGGTATCCAGCTTCACTATGCAAAATCAGTCGAAACTTTGTCCCACCCAGGCAAAGATCCACACAAGAGACGTTCAGGCTCCCCAACTACCTGGGACAAAATCATGGGGTTTATGCCCCATTCTGGTAAGAAAAGGAAACTTTGTGGTGATGGATCCCTCAAAATATTCCCGTTTTCCATTGATGGCAGGTCCAAAAAATACAGATGTAGCCAAGGAGGTAGATATCTCGCCGGTCAGAGCGATACTGTCATCTCGACAATGCTAGTTACTGATATCCAAGAGGAAAGGCGAGCGAAGGTTCATACTTCACCAAGCGACCGTAAGTGGGTAGATTCAAGTATAGGATCAGAGTATCTTTGTGCAGCGCCGGAGTCCCGCTACTTTGAGGTATGTTGACCTCACTTAATGGCTCCCAGGTTGGCATACACTTATGCTCGCTAGTGCTACTACGTGTGCCTCTCGGATACGAGCTCAGCGAACCAGGGATACGTAAAAACCAAAACCGAGTCTCCAGTGCGCAGAGTTGTCGTGTCGCCTAATGATGAAATAACTGCTTTCCTACTTGAAGTATTCCGAGATGGGAAGAGGTCATTGCGGCTGGCTCTCTATCACACTCAGGAACTCTTAGAGCTATCCATGCAAAGGTAAGGTCGCCATCGCACTCGTTGCCACATAGCCTTAAATCTTACAATAATCTCAGTGACACGCAGTCCTGGCAGTCCTTGAGTTCGGCTGCCGAAGAGCTACCCTGGACCAACGTCATCAGATCGCATCAAGAGTCCGAAATCCGGGCAACAGCCGGTGTGGTCGATATGAGATTCTCCAACGATAGCAAGACATTTACAGCTGTCACAGAGCCTTACAAACGAGGACCCACCGAGCCCCTACAGTACGATATAAGTACCTGGGATGTTGTGGGGGGCAGCACGATCTCCGTCATAGAGAGGAAGCTTGAGGTAAGTGTTAGCGCTTACTCCTCCTCGAAACGACAACCTCATCATGCATCAGGGATCTGATGACACGCTCAACACTATCGTACCGTTTAGCGGGCCCTCATTTGCTGCTGTCTCAATCACAGAGATGAATTTTATCATCTTTAGTCCACCGCAATATGAGGCTCGATCTCATCCAATAGGCGATAGAATTGTGGACATACTTGTTAACGAAGAGAAAGAAGAACTCATACTAGTCAGCTGCTCGGAGCCAGGACAGCAAATCATGGTGTACAGGGTACCTATGAACAAACTTGATGAACTCGATGGTACGAATATGAGTAATGGTCATAAGACGGGTCTGACAAGTGAAGCCAATTCTCAGACTGTCGCTTCCTGGTGCCGTACCGCTCAAGGCTATGCATGTGGTATACTGATCGCTAATATACCGGCTGACGAAAAGAAGGGTTTCTTGTCAGTCATCGATTATGATTAGAGGTATAGGCCTGATTTTGGCGTTTATTATTCTTATATTACTTAGAAAACCCTTCCCGAAACTGACAATGGAACTTGCGCGCGTTGTCAGTGGAAGAAGTAGTGGATATCCACTGTTCAAGTACGTAAGAGAATGCAGCATAAGTCATGCATATAGAGGGGTAATTGAACTTAAGTTCCAACACTTCTAGCATCCTTTAAAGCAGTGTTTATCCTTTATTATATATTTTTAAGCAATAAAAGGCTATTATCAAGGGTTAGAAACCTTTAAAGCAATGATTTCTAGGGGTTTTATTGAGAATATCTACATACATGTAGGACGGCTAGAAGGATAGGGCTGATAAAAGGACGCTAAAATCTTTTCGCAGATCCTCAAGGATAATGTATTGCCATCGACATTCAAATACTTCCACCTCCTATCACATTTCGTCAAGCAAGCCACCCTTAACCCCTCTCTACTTTCCCAATTCTGTATATCATGTAAGATCCTCCGACGATATAATTGCCACATATGCTAATGCTGCATTTAAGGCTCTGCCTTCGCCGAGCAGCACTCCGCGTGCACTTTTCCTCTCCTTCATCTTTTTCAATTAAGTCTCGCTCAATCACAAGTCTCGCAGCCCCAATCTCCCGTCTAAATACCCAAAGAACAACATTCCTCCCCCTCCAGCGAAGATGGGCCAGCGAGGAAGCTGCAACACAACAAGAGCCTGAAGCAGACGGAGCTAAAGAAGCCCAGCATGGTAGGAAAAATAGAGAGCAAACTATTGCAGACAGAGACGCTGATATCAATGATCTAGAACCAGCTACTCAATCCGAAGAGACTACCGCATCCTCCAGCCTCGAAACCGCCACCGACTCTGTAAAGGAGCATGCCTCCGCCGCCGCCAGCCAGGTTTCTGACGCTGCACAATCAGCTACCGAAACTGTCACCGGCGCAGCACAAAGCTTAGGAGCTGCCGCGGGCTTTGGCTCACCTCGGAATCCCGAAAACCCAGGCAGTTCACGAGGAAACACGGCAGCGCTGGATGGCGAACCTTCCGCGACGGTTTACGTGGGGAATCTCTATTTCGACGTACGCTCCGAGGATTTAAAGAAAGAATTCGAGCGGGCAGGACCTATAGAAGAGTCTAAAGTGATTATGGATCACAGAGGTCTTAGTAAAGGGTACTCTATCCCCCGTTCACCAGTTCCGCTCAATATCCCCACGCAAAACTCTCAATCAGCTTCAAAACCACTACTAACATCCACCCATTAGATTCGGCTACGTAAGATTCCAAGACGTCGCCTCCGCAACGAAAGCCATCGAACTCTTCAACCTCCAGAATTTCGAAGGCCGCCGCCTTTCAGTCCAATATTCCATCTATCGTGGCAAGCCCGCCCACGGCAGGCCCAACGACAGCTACGACTCCCGCGGTTTCGCTGAACGCCCTCAAAACCCCCCAACAAAGACTCTCTTCATCGGCAACATGTCCTTCGATATGAGCGATCGCGATCTGAACGACTTGTTCAGGGGGGTCAAGGATGTTATTGATGTGAGGGTTGCGATCGATAGGAGGACGGGACAGCCGAGAGGTTTCGCGCATGCAGATTTCGTGGATGTGCAGAGTGCGACGAATGCGATGGAGTATTTGAAGGGGAAGGTTGTTTGTGGGAGGGCTTTGAGGATTGACTTCTCAACGAGTTCGGGGAGGGCGGTTATGCCGACCCCGGGTTCGGAGGCTGCGTAGATAACGTGGGAGTGAGTGAGGGGGGTGTATGATCTCTTGCTTAGAGGTAGAGTGAATGGGTGGCAGAAGTGTTGGAGATAAAGCTCCGGCAAAGGGGGTGCGTTGTGCAGCATAGCAGTGGTTTCTATTGGCTCGATTCCATTCTTCTTTCTTGTATTTTGACGTGTTAATACAAGAGGATGAATTTGAGCTTCGTTGTACATTACCGGTTGTAATAGCCTGGATGGATACGGTCAATCAATCAATCATCTCATCTCAAGACCACGCTGGTATCATTGAGTGATCTTCATCCCAAAACTGCTTGTGTATGCCGATTGCATCACAGCAATCATCTTTGTATGCCGTGCTAGCCTACAAGCCTGTCTACTTGGACTACTGCAGATAGAAGTGCCCATCATGACAAAAAGAGTGAAACATCTATTCCTCCCCTCCAACCCCCAGATTCGCCCTCTTAACCTCCAAATCTCCCTGCAACCCCCTAATCTTCTCCGCCAACCTTTTTCTCAACAACGCATTTCCCATCGTCGCCACTTTTGCCTGCTCCTGCCTAATCGCACCCTCCAGATCCGCAATCTCCTCCCTTTGCCGTTGCAGATCCTGCTGTTTTTCCAACTGATCCGCATCCACTTCGTCGTCGGCATCCTCATCTGACGATTCTTCTTCCTCCTCTTCTTCTTCGGCAGCGGAGGAGGTGTCGATGGCGGGGGAGGGTGCTGCGGACGGAGGGGCTGGTGCGTCGAAGGGGGGGGGGGGGGGAGGGGGGGGGGGGGCGGCAGGGGGAGAGGGGTAGAAGAGGCAGGGGTAAGAGGGGGGGGGGGGAGGGGACGGGAGGGGGGGGGGGGGGGGGAGGGCGGGGTGGTGCGG
>NAPT01000752.1:0-13388 GCA_002927785.1 Cladonia uncialis
CACAAAACCCAAACCCCCCTCTCAACACAACCACCCCACTCACCACCAACCTCACCACCCCCAACGGCGTCCCAGGCGCCTCCTGCCGCCTCTCCTCCGCCTGGGCCACCACAGGCTTCAACGCGCTCGACTGTATCGAAAACCTGGAGAACCTCTGGATCCACCGCGTGATTGGCGATGAAAATGAGGACTATGAGTTTTTGACTTATGGTGTGCAGCAGAGGTACAGGTTGATGGGGATGAGATTGCCGATGAAATGGGTTTATAGTATGTTTCCCTCCCCCCCCCTCCTTTTTTTCTTGCTCTCTTCTTTCCCCCAATGGTTATATGGGGTTCGTTGATTGTGATTGTGTGTGTATGTGTGTATATTTGAGGGTATTAGCTAATTCGCATGCGACGTTTTAGAAAGCTGTGCGCTAGCAATCGAAATGGTAGAGACATTCCCAGCCGGCGTCCTCGTCCCACAACCTGCCGCGTACCCGGCTAGCGACGTGGCTACGTGGGGCGATATATCGGCGGCGGCGGTGGCGGTGCATAAGCATTGTTTGATGAATAGAGTGGAACCGGGATGGCCGAAGTTTACGGGGTGGAGTCAGATTGGTATGTTTATGTTTTTTTTATCTATAGTTGTTTTGTGGATGATTGTTTGTTTGTTTGTTGGTATAGTGATGGGGATGAAAGGCTAATGGTGGGCGCGTTTGTTAGGAGCGAGTCGCGGTATTGGAGTGTTTTTGTGGGATAGGTCGTCGTTTGCTAATATGGAGTATAATAAGGAGTGGGAGGTGGCGGCGGGGAATGGTTCTGTGACAGCGATGCCGACGGCGGCGTTGGCTGGGTTTAACGCGACGGCCACGGCGGTGGCGGGAGGAGGAGCGGATGATTCGGTGGTGAATAATGAGCCGGTTGGTACGGGGTTGGTCGATACGTCGTAGGGCGATGTATGTTTGAAAGCATTATAACTTTTGTATGATCATCGGAAGTTTTTAGAACCTCCTAAATGTGTGATTAGAATGACTGAGCAGATGTGCAATATAGTGCTGTTCACGTTTGATTGTGACTGGTGAATGATAGCAGGATTGAATGGGTGGAACCCTGTATTATGTGGACTATTCGAATGTGAAGAGGCTGTACGTCAAAGCTTCGATATGTCCTTAGCACAAGTAATAGAACTCATATAACGTCAGTACATTCATGAATTCATACCAACGTACACTATCTTCCCTCTCATCCCGCACTCTTCTTCTTCTTATCCTCAATACACTCCACATTATCCTCCGGCACACCTCCCACATCAACCACCCAATCAAAAATATCATCACTATTATCCCCCTGCACAACAATCTCCTCCCCTCCACTCGCCGTCTTTGTAACACTGCTTCCCGTAGCGAATTTCTTCCTAAAATCCAACACCAACACCGTCAGCGAAACCCCTCAGAACTCCACCCTCACCCCCAAACCCAACTTCAATCGCAGCCAGAAAGAAACCTACCCAAACTCCTTAGCAACCTTCTTCAAATCCATCCCATGCGCTTCGAGCCCAGACACCGCCGTAACATATTTCCGCTTGTTCCTCTCCACCCTTTTAATATAAACCATCGCCTGTTCTCTCGCCTCCTTCTCTCTCGACTCGGCTGCCGCGGCTTTCGCTTCTTTCTTCTTGGCGTCTTTTTCAGCGCGCTTTTGGGCGTCGACTGAGAGGGTGGATAGGGAGGCTGTTATTGCTTCTGTAGAGCGGTCGAGGAGGGTTAGACGGTGGATTCGGGAGGAGGTTGAGGGGGAAACGGGAAGAGGGTGGTTCTTTTGCGAAAGGAGGAGGGGTTACCTTCTGAATATAGTCGTTCGTGCATATCCGGATGATTTTTCTCGAGCCATTCCTTGCATTTTTTTGCTGTGCCGCCAAATTCGCAATACTAGGCTGGGGGATCAGCCTGTTGTTCTTAGCTGGGGTCCGAAGCTGGGTTGGCTGTAGCAATGGTTCTGGGGAAGGGTACCTCTGGTGGCAGGGTGCAGACTGTGGGGCTGTCAGTGAGGATTGGCAATGAATCCCAACAATAAGGAAGGTTTACCACCACAGTATATAACGTGTCTAGCTTGTGGCTCTGTTGGTGCTGCTTCTGCTGGTGCTGTTTCTGCCATTGTGGTGATTGGAGATGTGGGAGGCTATATCAGGGTAGATGGATATACGGGTAAGCAAGACGTATAAGCTTGAGATGCCTTTCTCTAAAGTCGTAGAGCTGGAAGACTGAGGAAGGGATTGATACGTTAAAGTGAAGGCAACGGTCAGCGACAGAAGTGTGTCTCGGTAAAAGTTGCACTTTCGGAAGGCCATTTCCCTCTTGGCGTTCCGCCCCGCTCCTATCTAAGCCACCCCGCTTCTCCATGAGCGGGAGGGGTGGAGCATCATCTTATCTGATGAACAACGAACAATGAACCAGGGAATTCGCTCTTAGAGAGTATGCTATACAAAAGCATAAATAGTAACACGACAAACTCAACTCGACAATGGCTACTGAGCCGGCCACTGATTCGTAATCACTGAATAGTCTGGTATGTTTGCTTTGCAGCATGTGTGTTGTAGCTAGCTATATGCAAGAAAGCTATGCGCTAAATTCAATCATCACCATAATGCTGTGGTGTTCAATATGCATCAACGCCCATCTTGTCTGCCTCGATTCATGGTATCATATCCATATCAACCTCTCGAAAACTCCGTACACCTAAATTCGCTCCGCAGAGCAAATATCCACACCAAGAATGAGATCTATGTACCATTCGGAGCGCCTGTAAATATGTAATGTTTGAACCAGAGTGCCCACTTTCCCACGGCTAGATGTGTCGCATGGAGGGTGGGCGATCCATGGTTAAAGGATCTTGAAACAATAAACAACAGAACTTTTGAACGCTTCCGCCAACGCCACGCCGCAAGTATCAAGTATATGATGGATCTGGTTGCCTGAGGTATTTTATTTCTGGCGTTGTGTGATGCCAGACAGAGTCGGGTGATGCTGAGCAGAGATTTGTGGTGAATCCAGTGATACCACAATATGAAAGTGTCCCCAGGCCGATGACGTCCGGCCTAGCAGATGTTCATCTATGCCAACCAACGTTCCAAATGACATGAGCAATGTCTCTTGCTGTGTTCACCGTATCGACAACTTTGCCAAAAATCCCTGTATTGACTGCATCGTCCTCATCCTCGTAAGGCATGAACATCCCCGATGGGGTTCGACGCATTCCACTATGCTCATGGCCGTCCTCCTCATCAGAAGTGTTCATCTCAAGCCCACCACTGGGATAGATACTGTCTCGTCTGCCACCAAATGACGACGGTTGCCAGTTCATATCAGCATCTTCATCTTCGTCATCGAGTAAAAAGTTAGTAGACGAGGACGGTTTGAGCGTTTGATGGGATGGCGATGGTGATATATTCGATCCTCCATGCCAGTATTTCTCCTTCTGATTCGACTTCTGTTCTCTTGGCTCCGGGGTATCGCTTCGGTAGTTGAGAGTCGTTGAAGGGAGCATGGCAATGGTCTTGCTTTCATTGCTAAAACTGTTTCGAGGCGTAGGGGGAGTGCTACCAATCCTTGCTTTCGTAGCATGTTTCACAGGCTTCATTGTTAACACGTCGTCTTCTGATGAGTCGTCGTCATCATGGATTGCGTAGAAGTCGTCAGCCTTGTCATCAATTTCTTTGTTGATGGCAATGCATTGCTCAACTTTATTATTGAAATGTATACGTCGTGTTGTGCAAGGCGTCTGTAAACCAGATGTAGACGCTGAAGGCTCGGTAGTTGAAGTAGTGGTGGTCGTTCGTGTAAGAGGCGATCCGGTCTCGGACGAAGTGACAAAGTCAGATAAGCGTCGATCGCTAAGAAGAGATCTACCTTGAAGTCCTTTCACAGGCTGTTGAGCGCGAAGTGCGTCTGTGGCTTGCCTCATCAACGTAGATGAGGATAGTGATCGCTGAAGCATGATCTCGGACAGACTTCGTTTCTTGAGAATCGGTTTCTTCGAAGCAAAAGAATTGCTTCTCGATAGCTGGCTCGTTGACGAAGTGGGTTCTGGGCCAAAGATCACAGTGTTACAAGTTTGGAGGGGTCCATATAGCCATGTTGTGTCATGGTCCTTCATCCTATCAACAATTAGTATCTCCACTAGGCCAACATGTGCTGATTGGAAGCTTACCAGTTCAATGTCTCCGGCGACACGGTCTTTAAGTGGCATTTAAGTTTCGTCCAAGTCCTCCACGAAGCATTCTCTAGCCTGGGCCCATTGGTGTACAATTTCCTCTTAGCTACAATATGCTTCCATGAAGCCCAAATGTCTTCTTCCTTCCAATTGTGTGCCAGATAATCGACATGTCTTGTAGGCATACTCTCAATAGCTGTGTCGTCTCTGGCTGGGGCTTGAAGAAATGTTTCTGTGGGATCATGTTGCTTTGTGGGTGCGGGGTCGCTAGGTAATTGAATCCCATTGTCTGGTGGTGACGGCTCGGGGGTCGAGGGGGCCTCTGCATCTACCATTTCACTATAGTAGCCTCCTCCGTCGCCGTATGAAGGAAAGACGAGATCGTCCTCTTCTGGATCACATTGCACGTCTAGTGACAAGGAACTGGATGGGGTAGATAGGTACGAGGGCTGGTTGGAAAGGTAAGGGGCTGCTAGACGTGGAGACGATGGCGCGGAGGACGGAACAGAGGCTGGCAATTTTGAAGTGTCATATCCAACAGCAGCATATCTTGACTTGAGATTCGAGGGAGATCTTGAGTAGGAGGGTGAATGCTGAAGGAAGGATGTTTGGGACGAGGAGCGCCGGAGGGAGGAGCCAAAATGTGTGTTGCCATCTGGCTGTTGGATCGATAGAACTTCTGTCATAGTGTTGACAAGAGAGGAGACTCGAGAAGAGCGGACGTTCGTTTGCAGGTCTTAGACAGTCGAGCAACTCAATTGCTCTTTCCTCCTCCACCGAGTCTCCCCGGGGTGAAGCGTGAATCCTGCGACCAATATGTTCGCAGGGTCATCTGTGGCTAGGCGGGCGTAAAATTGGCTGATCAAGTGTTGTGGCTACGCAAGTCTCGCTTCTCTGGGGTCGTAGAAATTTTGCTTTCACATCGAGAGATGGGAAGGAAATGGCTAAAGCAGAGGTGTTATGCAGCGAGAGTGACAATTGTGGGCCTTCCGTATCTTGGAACAAGGGACCTGTTCAAGACTGGTGGCGGTAGGTGTAAAGAGAGGCTGAGAGTATGGATGATTGGTTCAAGGGTACATGTTGTGCTACAGAGCTTATCGAGTGGAGTGTGGGGGATATGGTGAACGATGGCGCCCAGGCTTTTGTGAGATGTTGGGATCGACCAATGCTTACATGCGGGTGAGCGGTTGCGGCGAGGGTTGATTGAAATTGAAATTGAAATTGAAATTGAAGTTTTATGGTCTGGCATGTAGAATGTACTGGGAATTTGGTGGTGCAGGATCTTTGTCAAGTACCTGTTTTCATAAGATAATCGCTTGCGGGGCTCTCAGGCTTTGCGACGAACCCTCCAAGTGTGCGCCACAGGCGAGACGGGCTAAGGACTACGCGCAAGGGTCAGGGTCTAGGAGATTTTTTTGCCTTTTTCCCTTTTTCCCTTTTTCCTTAGATGGTCCTTTAAGAAGAAGCAAAACCCGAGGGTTTGATGGTTACAGCTCTAAATAACTAAATTACAGCGCCTTGCCTCATTCTGACTTCATTGACTTTTTCGTTCTTGGCAGATCCGCGTTCTTGTGAAGCTCCTTAACTCGTGGACATGTGGTTAGGGACGGAAGAAAGGGCTGGGCGCAGTCATATTGGGACCCATTGGTAGACCGCCAAAGAGGCGGGCCACACCTTCACACGATCACACCATGATGACAGGGATGGTATCCGTGGACGTGGGAGAGGGGCGAATAGATGTTACGCAGGGCAATGCGGCGGGGGCTTCTCCAGTTTTTGTACTTTAGTATTATGTATCTCCATAAATACGGCCGTACCTAGCTCTCTGATGATGGGGAAGACTAGCAGTTAGTGAAGGGTGGATTCTTGGGTGTACGAGGTGTACGATGCTTCGCACAACGTCAGCCTACGATCACGACATTCTACCACAGTTGTGATGATAAGGGATCAGTGCTTCCGCTGGTCCCTGGTTACGAGAACCACCTTCCCACATTTTCCACATTTTCCACTGCCAATCAAATGCTGGGAGCCGAACTGGCATGGTTCGCGGCCGGGAAGGAGTGGATGTTTCCTGTCAATTGAATTCAGTCCGTCAGAGTAGGTTCGTTTGAGAACCCTTGCGGCCCACAATTACTCCCAACGCTCTTTATAGTAACTCGACCGCGTCGTAACTTGCATAAGAGAGTAACGCCTTCGGTCTCCAGTCACCCTCTTCGACGACAACCGCTGGGCGGTTGAGAGGTACTGCCCTCACAACACGAACAACAACCGTAATACAACCAATATCTATTGATCGGAGAAGGGTATCATCGGCTTCGTGCCTCCTTCTGTGCGTCATTTTCCCTTGACGTGTTATTGAATTGGCTAATGAGGAACAGGTAGGACGGGGTACTTGACCCCGCCATCGTCCAATGTCTCCCATACAAAGCATTGGTGGAGGCTAGAGGAATACCGTATTTCCTATCTTCCCGGAATGAGAGAGCAACCGCAGATGTCACCTCCAAGTTCCCACCGCCCGTTACACCTGGGTGAAGCAAGGAATATTCACGGGATCTCACGCGCCATACGGAGCGAACCAGCACCAGCGACTACAGCACGGCGATTCGCGATGTGCTGCAGCGACGTTGAAAAAAAAAAACGTGCCAGATATCGCCGTTGGTTGGACGCTCAGGCCGCATATCCAAGTGTGGCGCATGCAGACAGGGATCATTACACCTGCATGGCATTGCATCGCGTTGCGTCTTGTGTCTGCCACCAGTGCGCATCCGGATCAGACCGTCGCACCATCACAGCCATCCTTCAACCACGTCGTCTTACCTTATCAACTTATCGAGTCACATGGACTCCCACTCGCCTGAATAGCCGCAGCGCTGATAAGTTATCAATATAGTCTCACCCTTCTCAGCCTTTTGACGGACCGTTACCACTAATTTCCAGCAATCTGGAACATGCGATGCATATCGTTCCTCATCTCCCGCGCCTGTCGTTCAATAGTGTGCCAGCCAGAATGGTTTCGGAGGAGGAAAAATGCAGCGCCGATCTGAGAACGCTCAGAAGGGTTTTGGCTCCCGAAACTGGCTAGAGAAGAAAAACAAGAAGAAACACCAATTGCTTGTCTATTGCAAAATGATGTAAGAGAACTCTAGGCCAAGCAAGTTCGCGCCCAAAACCCGAGGTCATGTACGACCACGTATCACAATGGCCAGGTGCGATCGGATTGTTCGGTTGTGAGCGAACACGTCAAGGTCTGGCCTCGGGAACTCAGGCACCACATACAAAAACATAACGCCTTATTTCCGATCAATGTCCAGAACCTGGAGATTGGTATGACAAACTTGTGCTTTTAGGAGCAACCCGTTATCATTTCATCCTTAGCGCGGAACATGGAAACGAAAGTGAAGGCTCACTGCGGGAAATGCACAGCCATGCGGAAAGATCCCCTTTCGCAGCGACCTCCACTAACAGTCCCCATGTGCGTGGGGGTGAACAGGGAGTTGGTTGTGCCTTCAATTGACTTCCCACTGGTTTATGCAGCCGCCTCGTCGCTACTAACATCTCTTGATCCACCGGCTAGCTTTCCTCTATCGTCTGAAAGATGGCTTTTCCCACATTTGCGACCTGTCTTCAATTTCATGATCGATGCCCGATGGGTCCAGATTTCATTGCTGCCAAAACGCCTGGTTTTCCATAAGTCTGCGCAAGCGATCTTCGCCGCTTGAATGAGTGGCACTTGCCTTAGGCCACAATCGTGAATCCTGATAATCCTGCTTACCAGACGCTATGGCGGAGAAGTCCCCGCAAAAGCAATTTGTCTAAGGCGGGGTCAAGGGGGCTTGCGGGGATCCAAGCCTGACCAGCTCTTGACAACGTCTTATCCTCCAATAACATGAGACACTCCTGATGATGAGGAGGCATCTCCGCATTCCTGTTGTGGAAACATTCGCGTCCGCGGGGACCTTTTCGGAGTCCGAGAGCCTGCAGGTCGACGCCGTTTCGCTTTCAAGGAAAAGTATGAGGCTGCGTCGAAGTATGAAGGAACAGTCGCTTGCAGCTTTTTGCCTACATCAGGACACCATCGCAGTTGCTTTCCTGAAGAAATTGCGTGAAGAATGTATAGATTTTGATTCGAGAATAAGGGAATTATAATATTGGGCGTAGGTGCGGACACTGTTACCTCCAGCTATGCAGGTAGCCCTGGCAGTATTCTCCGTGAATGTCAAATCACAGGGTCATGATGGGTAAGTGTAGGCCGGGACGGTATGTTGGTACCCGGCATCATCTCGAAGGTTCACTTCGCTACTGAAATGCAATTCTGCAATTCCCATGTTTCTTCTTTGCCCTTTTCCATAACAGGGTTCTAGTATCCATTGGACACCGGACATAACAAAACATTCGTTTCTTTTGATCTTTCCTCACTCCATTTGCCTAAGAGTCACGATCTGCGGGAGGTCAGCGCAAGCTCTTTCCTTTATGGATAATGCCTCGGTTATTCTCGAACTTCCGTCCTCCACTACAACACCATCGTGACCGTACGTCGCTTCTGACGTCCATTTCATGGTTATTGCACTTTGAATTACGTCTTCATTAACCGTACAAGTGGTACTAAGCATCGGATTCAATCAAGGCGTCTCCCTTCTATTGACGTGATCATTTACCCTGAATAGAACACTGCAGCTCAATCACACGAAACCAAATTCCATCATCAACACGCAGTCCGCCAGCATCAGCAATGACTCGAGTCGAAGATTCCCTCGGAATACTAGTACGCCTCTCCTTCCCCAACACAGCCACAGAAGCCTACATCCCCTGCTCACTGGACACACTGATCTATGCTCGCGGCAAGCATGCATTCCAATCTCACCGTACGCACTAGAAATTCCCAAAGATCATCGCATACCACAGGTCGCCTGACCACGGACCCGTCTCAGATGCAAAACTATTCGGGGCAGCCGGCATTTTCAGCTTCACCGCACGATCGGCAGAAAGTAATAAGCTACTTCTCGGACTCGAAACAATTAACGTTCCGTGCACGCGATACTTGTGAAAATATGGTGTACGCTCCCACCAATCAACACTCCAAATGACACGGACTTCCGATCCCGTGGTCTTGCGATGACGGCTCTTTTTCCCACGTTCCTTCACGTGGGGGGATGGGTCTACGAGTATACTCAGCAGCCCCTTGTGATATCCCTACAAGATCGGCAAAAATTTAATTGGCCGAGCTCAATATAATCACCGCCGCTTTAGATGCGTCGATCCGATCAGTCACGCATCCTACCAGCTCCCGTTACCCTGACCACTACCCCACCATCCCCCTGGATCGCCGTCGGATGAAATGAGAGTCCGAACACCGCATCACGATTCGGGGCCACGTACCGACACCCAGCAATATGGTACGCTAGTTTGCATACAGAAAAAAAACAGATTCGGAGATTATATGAGCTGGAAAAGTATAGAAGAAGGCTGAGGCTAGAGTACTGCTACGCTACTGATGGACGGAGATAGTAGACTTTGAAGATGATATGAGCCGGAGAAAACGCAAAGCCACGTCGACTCAAGCTGACATGTACGCTCATGTGCACAGACGTGAGGAGATTCGAAGGCACATCAGTCGGGAATCCATAGAAGCTCACACGGAGCCCGACACTTAAGCAATTGGTATTTTACCCCACTCCTGTGTTCAACAACGGAGAAATCAACGACCTGACAAGGACCGAAACGGAGAGATGTCACATCCATCATTACGCGTCCAGCTCGCCTGACCTGCGTAACGGCATCTCTACAGTAAGAATTCTCCGACATGGAAGGGCATAGAAGGATCTTGGCAACGGAGTGCACATTAAGGAGAAGGGATGTTTGGAAACATGCTTGATTGATCGAAATAAGGAAAACAATCAACACGGACCGGATCTGGGCTGTCTTTCGTGCGAATGGCTGCCCATCTATACTTGCGGATGATATGGAGGCTTCCTGATCGGATGCGCAAGGGTGGGGAGCAAGTCCGAAGTGCTGTTCGGCTCAGGCAGCGGAAACACCGTGGCACCCGCGAAGATGGAGAATCTGATAGGCCTCTTGACCGGCGTGTTGGGTGTCGGCCAAATTGCCAGGCACAAGCAGTGTATGCATTATTTCCAGTCGACAGTAGAAGGTGTAACCCTCATATTGTATAAACCACCTAGCTGTATGGCTGATAGGCCTGATCCCCGGGGCTTCCGGGCTTTGTGAACTTGTGGGGCTACCTTGAGGGGCCAAACTTCTGGTTCCTGTTTGCGCATTATTACTCAATCGTATCAGTGTTCGATTCCTAATGGCACTGGTACAATGGTGTAGCGGTTTCGTACTTTTCTGTTCCTGGGTATATCTACACCTAGGCATCAACCCTGTAAGGCCGTATAATGGGATGTTAATCCATCTGCAATGCGGTTTGGTAGATTACCGAGTAGATGTAATAGTAGTGGAAGCAACTGAGCAGAAGCACGCTTTACCGGAAGAAGTTTATGATATATGGTGTACCTACGGTGATTGCGACAGGACGCGCTTGGCGCGTCATACGACCAATATCGGCTTCTTGATACACCAGCTTTGATAGGCAGCTTGGGTACTACATATCTCTTCAAATTCGGAGACCGCTCATTGCTCGGGACCCTTTCTGTTCGACATAGGTGTCAACCTGATACACTTAATGGACAGCATCAATGTCTCCGAACTGGTCGAACGCCTGGGCAGCGATGAGGATGCTGTCCGCAAGATGGCAGTCTTCAAGTTGCAATCGAATATAGGGGACCCTTCTTTTGCTGATGTGTTCATTCTCGAAGGAGGTTTAACTAAGCTTCGATATCTGGCGCTCCATGCTACGGGGAATACGCTGGCTTATAGTTTAACATCTTTCTCGCGGCTGCTCGAAGTGGACAAGGGATGGGAATATGTTAACTCGGATCTGGTGGAGAGGGTAAAATATTTCTCAAGAGTTATAAGACGGCTGCTAACCTGGAGATAGGTTGTGGAGCTGGTAGTTACCCATCCTCTCGTCAACATTCTACGGGGCGCAATGGCCATTCTTGTATACATCGTTTCCCACCCCTACACAACCTCGAACAAAGTGACACAGCCCAATTCTTTTGGCTTTAGAGCATTGAAACCAGCAATAGCCGTATATCCCCAATTTCTCGAGATGCTAGTCAGTAGATTGTCCTCTGCGGACCACGCATTGTGTGCGAATGCTCTACAATTGATAAATTCCCTTATGCGAGAAGCAATAACAAATGATACGGATGCTGAATGGCCAAAATTCATCAAAAGGTTGCAGGACTTAGGTGTTATAAAAGCTGCCTACACGCTCATGCAAAGCACGGCTATGCAAGACCTATCTCATCCGCTTCTGGAGTTTCAGGCTTTAACGAAGGTTCTGCTTCGAAAATGGAGGGATATTCCCGTGGACTTGGAGAAGCCTGACCATAGGAGAGCTTTGAAGAGTATCCACTTGGCGAGCAACCCGGAAAGAGTCCCAACGCCTGTAGAGAATGGGGATGACGGGTCAAAGAAGAAGCAGCACAACCCAACTAAATGGAGAAGATTAGGGTTTGAGACGGAAAGTCCTGCGTGGGAATTCGAAGATACTGGATATCTTGGGATGATGGATTTGACGGATTATGTGAAGAGGCATGAGGATGGCTTCCAGAAACTGCTTCTCGAACAGTCAGCAAAGCCAGCAGAGCAAAGATGCCCAATCGCAAGAGCCAGCCTTGCCGTGACTGCGATATTATACGAGCATTTTGAAGTAGACAAAGCGGATGTTGATGATGCAAAGTTCCCTCTGCCTTTTGAGTCGAGGACAAATCTCGACAAGGTCTTTAAGCCCATGATCCTGCAATGGTCTCTACTGCACACCGCCGGTGTGCATGCTTTCTTTCGCCTATGGCAGTCTACAGGCGCAGAGTTGGAAGACTTCCTAAAGATTGTGGACCTGATACGGATATTGCTTGAGGCAGTGGTTGGAGGAGCCACTCGGACTAAAGACGTCCATGAAGTGGAGATGGAGATTCAAGAATTCGAACTGTCCCGCTTACGGCAACTACAGATGGAATTGCTTGAGCTGACCTATGAAGATACCTGGGGTCACCACCTGCGCCAAATACGGGATGAGCTCAACCATGAAGCCCTACAATTTGTTAAAGAGCAACGTATACGATGCCTGCTCGCTGGAGCCTGGTTCCCAAACCCTCAAGGATACAAACCCGAAGCCGGTCCAGTAACGAAGCAAGACCTCAAATCCTCCGAACCATCCTCCCATCGCTACGCAAAACTATCCCATAATAGAAGATATTTGTACTATGGGGATTTCGAATTTCGTACCGAGGAGGAGCTTGCACTAGAGTGTTTACACAGCAGAATCGATCTCACAGCCGTCACTTCAGTGACCTCAAATGTCTCTGCCCCTTCTGATGCCAACTCCTCTACCTCTACCTTGAAAACAAGCCAACATCCAGCTACAAGCACCAAAATCACTATCCACGGCCATCCTCCGGCGTCTCGGCCTACGACTCCTAAGACACATGCGCGTGCTGGATCTAGTAACGTGAAGCCCATCCCGAATCGAAAAGAGATCTCCCTGCTTACACTCCATCCGCAAACTCACAGTTTGGCATCCGAGTGGTTAGATGGACTCTTGATGCTCTTGAATCAACAGCCTATTACAGCGGAGACCAATAAGTTGATTACTATGGTGCAAGACTACGGGTTGAAGATTCGCTTGCTGAACGTTAGATTTGATGATACGGCGTTTGCGGGGGAGACACCTGAAATACCGAGTCGAGAAGGACTGGATGAGGATTATTATTATGATATATTCGGGGGATGACTGGAACACCTGGGGGATTAATGAGACCAGTGTAGTATTTGCGGTGTTGATAAGGAGATATAAGTCTTGTACCATATGATACCCCATTGTATTATAATTGACAATGTCTAATGTTTAACATCTCACCGAGAGCACAAAGCGTTGTCATAGCTCATCAAAAAGCCTCAAAGTAGCCTTTGCATCCACACTTGCCTCCCTCGGCGCAGCACTCGTCGTCGTCACACTATTCGTAGAAGACCCCCTTAACTTCTGGCCCACCTCTCCGTCCCAAGACATATTCTTCCCACTCATCAGCGACGCGTTCACAATCCCCTCCAAAGAACTATTCCCCCCACCATCC
>NAPT01000753.1:0-13384 GCA_002927785.1 Cladonia uncialis
AGAGTGTACATGCCGACGACGGCGTCGAAGGTTGCGGGCGGGAAGTCGAGGGCGAGCATGTCGCCTTCGAGCAGCGTGAGCCGGTCGGGCGGGTCGGGCAGCAGGTTGGCGTGGGCGAGGGCGAGCTGCGCGCTGGAGAGGTCGTTGGCGGTGATGGAGAAGGAGGGGTGGGAGAGTAGCTTCTGGGTGACGGGGATGCCGCAGCCGCAACCGAGCTCGAGTACGGAGACGGGGGAGGAGGTGGTGGTGGGCAGGCGGGCGAGCAGCTGGTCCAGGTAGCGGAGGCGCGTGGTCCAGTGCGGAATCGTCCATTCGTTGTATCTCGGGGCGATGGCGTCGTAGGAGGCTTTCAAGCGGGATTTGAGGTCAGTAGGGGGATTGTATAGAGGGTTAGGGTCGAGCGGTGGAGCAGTTTGCTCGGCCATTGTAATGGGATAAGGGCTGTCTATGGGCGTGGGAAAGGTGTCGGTATAGTAAATAAGGTGTGCAGAGTCGTCGTCTCTAAAGATATGATAAACTTGAGTATATCTGGTGTTAAATGTGAGTCACCAAGACATACGATCCGAAATTGTAGGTTATCAACGACGCGACAAGTAGGGCAGAGGAACACAAAAGGCTAGCCTTTATCTCTATTTGCCTGAGGCCATTGCGCCGAAAGTACACGAAGACCAGCTCTGATTTCTGTACGAGCCTGCCTCAAACTGATCCAAGCTGAAGAATCTCGTAGAGTGAGTTCACCCATCAACCGTAAGATATACCCCTCAACCGTACAGCCCTATAGGGCTGGTTCCTAGAGACCCTTAAAGCTGGTCCCCAAGGAGATAAGATTTGCGATTAAAATTGTTCGTTCCAGGGGCTGGCTCTATCGCTTAAGCGACTCAACTTTAGAGTGTCTCTAGGGGGCTATATAATTAAAACTAATATTATATAAGTATATATAATACATTCCTATTCCTTGACATCAACGGAGTGGAAGGGACTGAAAAACTAAAGATGACTAAGGATCACAGTGAAGAGACAGCTTAGTCGATGATAGAGAATAGATTTCGTAAGACCGACCTCGTACGCTAATAGAAGATACCGAGTCTAATCCTCTGAGCTTCAATACTAACAATGAGAATCTGTGATACTTGGCGGAGACATAACTCCTGGTCCGATTTTTAGGAAGTCTCTGTTTTAGTCCTACCAAGGGGTAGTAAAGTATATGAAGCGCTCGATAAGACATAGGTTAGTGCAAGATACATAACCAACACATGAATCCCTGACAATCGATATAGTACAAATTAATCGGACCTTGTTATTAGGAAGTCGCAGGACCAAGGGCATTGATCATATATAAGGGAGTCCGTCGCGAACCACCAACGTATGATGAGGTCAACACAGGGATTAGAATGTGTCCAGGCCCCGGACACCCTAACCAAGTGGCCTTGTTCGATATTAATTAAACCCGGCACCTTCATCATCAATTAGGCAAGTCGAAGAGTCTCGTGGAGTGAAGTCGTGTTAATAGAACTCAAGACTGCTACCGTGACCTCATTGTCGACTAACCCGACCCGTGCTCTCCATGTACATCGCTTCGGCGACGGAAAGGACCAGGTTGGCGACAAGTGCAGACAAGACAGATGAGGCAAGTGGCAACACATCCGGACCCTAATAATAAAGAAAAACAGCGTCGTCAGGCATCACCAACCTCACCGGAACCCTCTCTATCCTCCTTATGGACGATAGCAGAGCGAGCGTTACGGCTGCTGAGTTGGCAGCCAGATCTGGCTGACACAGCACCTCCCATCGCGGGAATGTAAGTCAACACCTTTCACATCGAATAGCCTGCGACTAACAAGTTATAAGCACTATCCTCGACTCCGGCCAGGCGGGGGTCGCTATTTTCGGTGGATGATAACGAGTAGGGAGAAGTATATTATACTCGGCGTGGAGGAGGAGAACGCGGTGGAGACGGAGTTAAGAGAGGAGTGAAGACTTGTCATCTCCCTCCCTCACAAAAGTCGTTCATGTCTTAGGTATATATTAATTCTAATCGGATAGTTATATAGTATGTATCGATCTTAGTCGGAAGATTATATAGCATGCTAATACAGGTAGCTATGATACCACGCATGCAGTATTCATTTTACCTTTTGTACCGGTATGGAGCGTGATAGTCCTGGCATTAAGCCGCCAGGTCTGTTTTCGACAACCGCCAAAGTCTCCGAGGTACTGCCACCTTTACATCGCCGCCATCAACATTGATTGCTGGAGAGTTATCCTGTTTGTATGAACAGAGGTCAGCATGTCTCTAGGTACATGCAAACTAGTCTAACATTTCCCGATAGGGAGACTTATCCCGGTCATTGAACACCCCTATTCATAGCTTCTACCCTGATCCTAAACACCTTTGGTAGTTACTAATAACTCTAATGGCTTATTTCTTACTTGCTCGTACCAACTCCATCTGACTCCTGCGAGATCTCTCGCTAAATCTCCCCCCTTATAGCGGAGGGAAGGCTGTCGTGGTAATATCTGTAGCTTGAGTGCATGACCCCGTCTGCAAGTCAAATTGGCAATGAACAGCAACTATTGAGATATCGATCCCCCGAGCGTGTTTTCTTCCCCGCATCTCAAGGAGTAGAGCTTTTCACATGTAACTTTGTCACGCTATACATCGCGATCTTTTAGGTGATGAGATCGACGTATTACCAGATTAGTTATGGTATAGATAAGGAACAACCATAAATGGCGTCGGTTTCTAAAGATCATATCCCTCCATGCGGGTATGCTGATGGTTTTAACGCGGTGTAAAGAGTATTTGCGATTGGCGAATCATGGGAGACAGTGATGAATGACTTCGGCACCGTCGAAAAGACTTACAAGGCAGATGTACCCGCGAGCGTGTCATTGCTCGTAGGCTGGAGTGTAGGTTCCTCGCAACTCCCCCTTTAAGGAAAAGATGTGGGATCTTCCGAATGTGGTATTCGACAGGGATACAACTCATTGAACGAATCGAGGCAAATGGCCAGTGGAGGCAGCTAAAGAGGTGGGGACGACAGTGTCGTCCATCTAAGCATCTCAGGGGTTTTTACCAGTATTCGAGGCGGTGTTGCTAGGAATACAATAGGCCGGGTCGATCTTCCTTGCTTGGTGTGTCCCGGCATATGTGTGTTCGCGCCAATCAATAAATCATCCACAAGCCCACAAGCTTCACCAGTCTTGACTGTGTCGCATTCCATTGGATGACGGTCCTTTTGCATTCATATTTCCTGGTTCAAGCCTTCGTTCTCCCGCAGTTCGCCTTCGATCATTTAGTCCAGTCTGCTGATATCCTCATAATGGTGCTCCTCAACGGGATATGCTTTGCTAGCAGCCTAAGTATTCCCGGCGGGCGATGACTCGACATGATAAATAGATGGAGAGCTCGGTAATTCACCGAGGGTCAAATGTAGAAACCTTTCTAGGCCTTGAGGTGTAGGTAGTTGCTTTTCTGAATTTTAAAGAACAATCCGTTCCATTGCTAAGGTGTTCTGATCTATAGGTCGAAGGGGAAGTCAGCACTCTTATTGCAGTGCTTGATGTTGCTCTCTCGGTGCTCGTTTGAAATATAGATGAGTTGGACGGCACATGAGCGGACTAGAAGGGTAGCAGCGTTAGGGGAATCCCTTAACCATCGACCTCCCTTTGTCGGGTAGCTCGAGTTTTTCGTGACTAAAATCTTTGCTTCTATGCCGGCTGCATCCGTTGATTTTCGCATAGGGCGCACTGGTAGCGCGTTCAACAGGTCTCGGCGCTCGCGAACAGAAGTCTTGGTTTGGTTTCTAGATCGTGTGAATCCACAGTTTGAGCCTCTATTCTCCCGCAGTGCATGCTTGATTAGCTTATCATGTCGATTTTCGAGGAATCGTTTGGTTCACCCTTTCGTCGAAGGTGGTTTATGAGCAGTAATTGAGCGATTGGCTGTATATAATACTGCGGCAAGTCGTCCATGCGTCGATAGGTCGTCTACCATAGGTAATGAATGGTGCTTGTACTAAGTTCATATTAGACTAAGTCTTAGAGTGATTGCTGATAACTGCGACAAGTTCACGTCGGGTATCCGAAGTGCATAGCGCATTCCATCCATCATGTCCGAAAAGCTCACTCGTTAAGTACCCCCTTAATGTATGTTCGGATATTCGAGAAGGGTTATTGAAATTCCAATTAGCATATATCGAATGCTTTAGGTCGCAACGCTTCAACGGGCCCATCTGTTTGGTATCTAGCAATGTTTGCTCATAGCTTTGCGTTATGGTGATGAACAGAATGAGCTATGCAGGGATGGAAGGGGACAGAAGAATACATCCGTTCGGGCGAAGCGCTGCGACTTTCGTTTGCTGTACAAGGACGAAAAGCTCGAGAAAGCCGCTTTTCCAGTAAGATCAAATTGAATCGCTGAGGGCAGATAGCTTGTACACTTACACATGCCCATACTTATCCAAATAACTCTCTTCTTTCATTTCTCTTCTTGATCTTCTCTTGATCCTCCTTATCATGCAACAATTACTGTTCATCAAGCCGTGCAATACCGGATTCGGTTTGTCTCAAGTATAAGAGTCTCGTCCCAACGTCATAGCAAAATCTTGGTGTGGTGGGCGACTACTCCCAGCGCTCGAGACGACGCTTCTATAATTGAGTTGGACTAGAGGTGACTTAGCTCACAGACTATCAACGCGCTGGTTTGGAGCCAGAGAGCGCAGGGCATGGTAATCTGGAAAGGATTGGAACATTGGGCAAGATCCAACCCGATACAATCGATGTCAACAGCATTGTACAGAGGAGCGGTGTCAGCTATGCGATGATCTCACATGATTATGACGTAGCAGTAGAGCTCATCCTATAGATGGCCGCACAACCAGTTGTTCTGTACAATTTCAATGCACCTTTTCCCGTCGAGGCAGGTCAGCGTTCTTCCTCACTCCAAGATCACCCTCCGCGAGTCTTTTACTAGTCTCAACCAATTTTACAACGTTTATGTACTGCTTGAAGAGGATGAAACCGCAAGAGACGCATAGGAGAGTCCAAGGGACTCGGTTGTCCACCTTGGTTGCTCTGTACCATGTGTCAGCAGCTACCTTTACACGTCTGAGTGTGAGCATAGTACTATTGACTTACCTGGCCATCTCCATCGCGCCAGCACTCCCTGGTCTTGTCCAAATCTGCGAAAACACCGCGCGCGATTCAGGGTTTTTTGAACTGATTCCGCTGTTCGCTGGGATCGAGGATGGCAAGAAGAGAGGCGAGGAGAAGGAGAGATGGTGTGGCGCAATGAAGAAGAGCCTTTTCAAAGCACAGACAGTGAAGAGGACCCTCTATGACTCGTTAGCTCGACCCGCCAGACTCCTGCGATTCCACCCACCGTGTTACTGTAGTATAGCCTCATAGCCCACGGCCTACCCGCACCCATCTCCTTGTGGCTGAAGGAGCTACCGCCCATTGCCAATGTAGCATAAACCTGTATATAATGGCTAGCAAAGTCCAAGCTGATTAATCCCTGAAAGACAATGCTCCATCTGGGGAACGCGCTTGCTGGGAATAACACTTCACTGGACATAAGGTTGTACAGCGATCCGTGACCATATCCATTACGGCCCCGAACTGAGTTGTTTGTTCGAAATATCGCGCTGCGGTGCCGTCTAGGGCGTCAAGGAGGCAGGAAATGCTGTAGAGGAGGGAGTAGGTTCGGGGATGGAGGGGCATGTAGTAGAGCGATACTGTAGCGAGGAGGATGCGGGAGTACCCTGGTAGTGTTAGCATAAGGGTAATGGACGAAGATACACAATTTCTTCCATCGTACTGATGAGATTCGGGATGAAGAGGAAGATATGCTTTCCTCCTGGCGGGGGCCCCGCCGCGATCTCTTTGCTGGGCTATCATGACTGCTCATGCCACCGAATTCAGTCGATCTATTACGCCTTTTGTACCGGTGCTCTGTCTCCATAGCTACTGCTCGTGAGTTCAGCGCAAATAATTCAGCCGACAGTTATGAGATGGGCGAAGGCTAGACACGGAGTGAGAGCTCTATTGCTCGTAAAAGTGCGGCCGAGACAGGTTGTAGAATTCTGCTGCGCAGCTTTGTAAGCACTTTAGATGCATTACTCACTCTGAAAGTCAAGCAATGCTGTAGTAGGTACACCATAGAATACTAGCTATTGTGGTCTATGAAGGTGAATGAATACGGGACTGCCAAGCCCGAAGAGTAGCCGAGCGCCAAGACTGAGGCTAGAACCGTGACACTAAATTGCTGCCTAAATTCTAACAAGGCTGAGCTGTTGTCCAGTTTCTCTTTCATCAAGCGGAATGAATTAATGTGAAGGACAGTCTCCATGATCAAATAAATGCTATTATTGTTCTCCAGAATTGGCTTCTCGCACCAATTGTCGAGTCTCAGCCACAGTTAGACCACCAGCGAACTTGTGGTGGCGCTAGTTACCAAAATTCATTGAAGAGCCCGAACCTCGCTTGACAATAATACATCAGACACAAAATTGCTATCAACAGAGATGGAAGATTGTGTCTACCAACCACTCGCCGATGGTTATATACGCTTGGTGGAAATTTTCTCTGATACCATAGATGCACCCCTCCGGTGTAGGATCTTTCCATGTCGCCTGAACGACGCTCAGTTTGTATCTTTTGAGGCACTCTCGTATGTTTGGGGGCCTCAAGAGCCTTTACACGATTTACTGTGCGGCGATGTCAAGCCGCGCGTGTTGCGTATAGGACCTAATCTGCTTGATGCACTTCTCCACCTACGCTTACATCCCTGCAACAATCCCAGTTCGAGAGTGCTCTGGATTGACCGCATCTGTATAAATCAAGACGATATCGAAGAGCGCTCCTCCCAAGTTCAACTCATGCACGCTATATACCGGAGATGTCGCCAGGCGCTCGTGTGGCTTGGTAGGGAAGAGTCAAATACGGAGGAGGCTTTTGAGTGTGCTCGTTTTATCCATAAGAATGCTTTTGATGGTGATACGCCGTGGAAAAGTCTGGCGCTATTCAGATCTCCTGCTGTATCTTGGACGGACCTCTTCAGCATTCTAAGACTTTTGGCCAGACTTACCTATAGACCTTGGTTTGAACGTGCATGGACTTTCCAGGAGGTCATTCTACCGTCTACAGTCTTTTTGGTATGTGGCAAAAGCTCGATGCCTTTGGAATGTCTGGAGGCTTGCGGCACACAAGCAGTCCTCCAAGCTGGTGCCGTTTTTTCTGAAGTAGCAAAACTTATATTTACAACCAGGAAAATCGAAGACACGTTCTTAGAGGATCACGGGCGACTTTGGGAGGGTTATCTCGAATATATTCTAAACTTTTGTCGAGAAGCCAAGATGTCAGACCCTCGCGATTACATTTTTTCCCTTCTGGGGCTGTTCTCTCCGTCCCTGTCCCTTTCGTTATCCCCGAATTACTCTACATCAGTCAAGGATCTGTTCACAGCAGTAGCCAAACGCATTATACGTGTATCAGGAGAGATAACAATCCTTTGCTCAGTCGAGAGCCCGAAGCATGTTGACGGCGAAGCTTTCCCAAGCTGGGTTCCTGACTGGAGGGCGTCTTCGGAAAGCCTCCGAAATGTTCATCACGATCGAAACCCCAATCTTCCGTATCGTGCAACAATGCATTCAGTACTGGATTACGATTCTTTTTCAAATGGTGATGAGCTGCACCTTTACGGTATTCCAATTGGTGCAGTGGATCAAGCGGGAAGATACAACGATATCCACTGCATCAGCAACTTCAATCTGGGAAGTAGGTACAATCAAACAAATCAGCCAATCACTACAGCTTTGAGACAGGCACAAACTCTTGACATCCTCACATATGAACGGATTGGCGTTAAGCACCCAGATCGAAGATGCCTGGCAGAATTTTTTGATATTCCGATGAAATCAAGGATTCGCAGGCGGAAATGCAACCAGTGTCCCACAGCACATAACATGCCAATTCTCTCCACGGAAAAGGCTAAACAAAGCCCTGAGCTAGCTCACATGGTCAAAAAGTGTAGCCAGAACATGAGGTCGCGGGCTTTCTTTACCACGGATTCTGGGTATCTCGGTTTTGGCCCAAATTGTACTGCAGTGGGGGATCAAATATTCCTTCTTATTGGTTCAGATGTTCCATTCATTCTTCGACCAGCTGGTGAGAACTTTGAGCTAGTAGGTGCATGTTATGTACATGGAGTTATGTACGGGGAAAGTCTTTGTGAGAACCCTTACATGAATAATGAGTTCTACCCTGGTAGTGTCCCAGGAGGCACATGGAACTTCTCAAAGGAGAAAGTGCCCACGGGAGAGTGGAGAGTGATAGAAGAGGATAGCGACAACTCGCACATCGGTGGCTCTGTTTCTCATGAATTGACTCGTACTACATCGAATACTATTAGCAAGGGCTTGAAAGGACTAAAAACCCGAAGATATTTGTTCAGCGAAAAAGGTCGTAGTCCAGTGTTGATTAACACCAGACTTGTTCTTATCAAGTAGACATACGACAACATATATAGTCAATTTCATATGCAAGCCGTAGTTAGTTCAATTAGTAATAGAGGTTCTTTCTACGTGTTTTCTAACAACATGATAAAAGTTATTGAATATTATCAAAAACTATAAGTCTCTTGTTTTCTCCTCTTAACCCTCTCAAAGTCTATTATATAGCGGTGTAGAAGAATTGATAATAATCATTACACTCTTGTGGGAGAATCTGATACACCCTAGTATATTAAGGCCACAATCAGCCACTGCTATCCAACACACGTATCGTTAACGTTCCAGACCTTACAAATCTCAAGGCAGAAGTGTGTGTTCGAGAAGGGTCTTTAGAAATCCTAGTGTATTCTCACGTGACACTATATATATTTACCTGCCAAATTAACCAGGCCGGTCAGGGGAGCAACATGGCGCCATATCGACTCAGGGGGGAGCGTCACACCTGAACTGAGTTCCGCCAGCCAGAACGAGCTTAACTCTTGCACTTCAGATATTCTGCAGCAAATACTCTAGCAGAAGTGCACCAACTTCATAATATAGGCAGCTGGAGAATTCCAGTGGGAAGAGAGATACGCTATATCCTCCTGAGTACAAAGTCATGGACAAGGAAGGTTCCAAGGCCCAAACGTGGAATAAAAGGAAGAGCTGGCGCCACAGGGTCACAAACGTCAATCAGGCCCACCATCTCCGATTCTCAAACAGCAAATACGCGAGTCAACAGCCTATTGCGCAGGCTGATTAACAGCGGTAAGTTGTGAGGACGGACGCTATAGTTGGTTTATCCTTACGTTTTGGTAGGGGGGTGAAGTGGGAGTTAGATGTCTGAGGCCGAACAATTTCGTTGATGTATTCTTGTTTTATTGTGGAAGGAGATAATAGAATCGATAGTATTGGTATTATAATCCTGACTTTGAGTGAGATCTATCTAAATCCTTATATTGCATGCCTCCAGGGCCATAAGCAGGATTCAATATAATTGGATGAATGTAGCGAGATCCTGTGTAAACTTGAATTGAGGGTGGGGCTTGAATCTTGGCGAAGACATTGTATGAAAGCCCAAGAGTTTAATTACAGCGAAGTAATGTCGATCATTCAAACAGTACCAAAGCGCAACGCATTCGGCTATATAGGGTATCTTCACGCAAACGTAAAAAGACTGTCTCAGCCAGCATGCAAAACGACGCCAAAAGCTAGGGGGTATCTCAGTATTATCCATCAGCGCCAGAACCCAAAGAATCGACGCAAATGCTGCACATACTCCTCCGCCTTTACTATCGCCATCGCCCCAAACACGACATGCTCCTTTGCGTCCTCAAGTGAGGTGTCAAACGCTCTTAACTTAATGAGCGCCGCCTGGGCTCTGTCTTCATACTCCGCCTTGTCTGCCTTCGCTCTTTTTATAGACGACAATACCGTGCCAAAACTCCAGTCGATGAAGGGTCATTGTTGTTAGCATTGGGCAGCTCCTCTAGATTTCGTATTTTCTCAATCTTCCGATCCGCAGTCTCTTGTTTCGTGAGAGCCTCAGCCGCTTGTTGGCTGTACTTTTAATGAAGTGTTCTAGCTTCTACCACTTGCGCTTCCAAGTTCCCTAGTATCTTACAGAAAGCTGTGAGATTTGTGGTTCTAATCTTAAGTTCGGTCTTGGCTTGGAGAAGGTGTGTTTCTGGTATGTTTGAGGGCTGTTAACCGCTGGAGGATTTGTCCGACGTCGGATTTGTAGATGAGTTTCCCGGACGTAAGGCGACGATACTTGGGTTTTATGATCTTCTTGAGTCGGTACTATCAGAAGGCCCGTCATATGGTGAGATGATTTGTAAGGGCTCATTTGATGGATCACAGTTATTAAATAGTTCTGCGGCAGGCTTTCGTAGCAGACCTTGCAGTTCGCGGCGTAGTAGTTGTGGGTCGACACTTTGAGGCACCTCAGAGTCTTGCGCAATGGCGATTGCATTAGCAATAAGATATATACCGCAGCTGAAACTATCGGCTTGAAGAGCGCATTCCTAATCACCAATCAGTCTACTATACACGCCACACTGCGGTTTCTCTAGCATACGACCTACCTTTACTTTTGCGGTTACGGTTACTATTGGTGCTTGCAATAGCCAGCCAAGGTATTGCCGAAGGATGTTCTCCATATGGTTCAACTCAGCGGAAGAATCTGAGCTCTTCCGGGGCAGGGAATCGTAGTGCTCGAATATCCAAGCACCTGGATTCTCGTCGAGGTGTGCGATCCAAAGTATGCAGTGCTCCTGGATAGGATGGTGGAAGGGGATCATGAATTTGCGCGCCGCTTGAGCTCTAAGCCGACGAGCAGGTTTGGGCTCAGGAGCCTCGGGACGGGCGGCTGGACAATCCTTAACAGGTACATTCCAGTAGCTGGTCGTGACCCATTTGGCCAGCTCATTCGAATCGACGAGATATACTCCCGGGCTGTCAACGACATAGTGTTGAAGGATATCATTCATAAACGACCTCATAAGCCTTTCGTTATCACCCAGCGTAGACAAGACCTGCTCATGGATCTGAGGCTCATCAACTCGCCTGAGTTTGTTCGGCATAGGCGAGTCCAATGCACGGCGCTTCAAACTTAGGAAGGACGTCGGCTGAACTACTCCAAAGCCAGTGACAGGACTGCTGTGCCAATTTGGAGAGAAAGAAGCCCCAGCGCCACTACAGATCCCGTAGGACTGGGGGGATGGATCGAAGTCACCATTGAGATCTTTCCAATCAGATCGGCCGAGTTCGATCTCAGTTGCAGTGTTATCAGCGATGGCAGGTGCTAGGCCATTTGATTGTTCGGGATCTGGCGTGCGTGCCTGTCTGTTGTCGAAACCTTGGTGTAACGGAAACCGCATCATAGCTATCTGTGGATGCTGCATCGCTAGGCTGGTCGAGCTCTGGCATGTGGGGGGACGTATCATTGCCGCTGGTGGATGGTTCGGCAGGGTGCTGGTCGGGATCTGACGTTTTTAATTGCGATAGACCATCGGTCTTTGGATGATTAAAGGGTGTATGATAGGTTGTGTTCTTCTTCCCTTTGGCCTTCTTCTCTTGAGACTTTAGTGCTGCCCCTTGCGTCAACGGTACGCCGGTGATATCCGTAATGACGGCCTTGATATCTGTTCTTTGGAGTGCGGGAGCATTCGAGACATCTGGCAGTTTGGCAGTCCTTCGCTTGTAGGTCTGCTACTTCAACCTCACTTTTGCGTCCTCCTTAGAGATCCCTCTTGCATAATTTCGCCAGCTCATTCAGGCGTGCCATCCTCCTCCCAGACACAGCCCAGCCACCGAGCCTGTTGTAGCATACCTATATGTTCATCCACCTCTTTAGTGTATCAAGCCATTGGAGACCTCAGTAGGAATTCCAGGACCAGTTCTGCTTTCCAACTCTTTCTTGAAGCGTTCGGGTTTCCAGACGGTACCCCAATCTTCATTTTGACCCGGGGGGAGGGCATTGGGCAAGCCAGGCAATGTCCTATAAATAACGGGACATCTGTGTCAGGCGAGGTAGAATCTTTTCAATGGGTTTGTATACGCTCTGGGTTCAATGCAAGTCAAATGCTGTTTCGTATATAGATTGAAGCGTCGTTAATTCAGCCTAGGTGGGCCGGGTTAGTAGTAAAGTAAATAAACAAGAAGAAAAGCTTTACGCGGAAGTCTTCCGCGGAATAATTCCGCAAGCTCTCACTTGGCCTACCTTAGGCCTAGTACATGGACTGATTATGTCTCAAGGAGAAGCAGTATTTAGATATTGAGCTGATACTCTTCGGTCTTAACTGAAGTCAGAGATCTCTTGCTGTACGATGTCGGATTGGTAGTATCAGATAGAAGTACCCCCATAATTCTTCAGATCTGAGAGCAAAATGTAGCTGTTAGGCTGCAAGGGTAATATTTATTCATAAGGTATGTACTATTAAAGAACAACAGCTAGTAGTATTATGTTCGCCGCTGACTTTCTATCCCAGGACCTCCTGACAAGCGCTTACCACTTCACCGCGGGTTTGGAGTTTTAGAGGTCTGAGGCGTCAATACCAATATCGCACGGACTGTTTTATGCGATATTTAGGACTATATTAATTAGTAATATATTAAGGAGAGGTTGGAAATCCACGCGATAAATCTATCAAATTGAGGTTCAGTGTTAGCATGCGGTAGACACGCCAATTTCCTAGGAATTCCGCTTAAATTACGCGCGGAATTCGAGCGGAATTCAGGATTTCTTTCGGTTTAGTTTTTAATACTAAAATTACTAATTATAATTTCTATAATTAATTTCTTAGTAAATTAAATAATAAATAATTAAATTCTTAATTATAATTTCTATAGTAATTTCTTAATAAATTAAATAATAAATAATTATATTTATAAAAGTATTTTATAGATAAATTTAAATTAAGATAATTATAATTATTTATTTAAATTTAATAAAACTTAATTATTTATTATTAGAATTAACTTAAAATTATTTATAATTATTATAATTTAAATTTATTTAAATTTATTTAAAATTTAATATATTAATAATATTAATAAAATAAAAAATACTAAATTTTTTTATAATAATAAATAATATATATATATATAACTTTATAACTCTATAGTCTTAACTTTATAAATAAATATATAATATATAATTTAATTAAAAATTCTAAATCTCAAATTAGTTTTTTATAAGAAATTAAGAATAATTCTAGAAAATCTTATTAAAGTTTTTATTTTTAATATTAACAATTAAACTTTAATAAATTTTAAATAATATAATTATATTTAATATATTTAGATTATTTTAATATATAAATTTTTTAAGATTTTTTAATATAATTAAATCTAGATAAATTTAAATTAAGATATAAAGATTATTTAAT
>NAPT01000754.1:0-13363 GCA_002927785.1 Cladonia uncialis
GTGTTGGGGGAGGGGCTTCTGTAGGGGGTTTGAAGGTTGTTATGGGATAGGTGTGGCTGTACTTTGTATCTTATGAATTTGAATAGAAGCCATTTTGTACGTGGGAAGTCATAAAGGTGTGTAAGTAGATTCATCAAGCGCCGGCTTCATGTGATTGGTAATTCACTTGGATGGGATACCATTTCTGGTTGAGATATATGCTGGATTGCCTATCTTCTATAGGCTTTGCCAATTCCACGTTCCGTGGAGGGAAGGATGCTAAATACACATGTGGAGAGTGCTATGAGCCAATGAAGGCGGCACTCTCCTGTTCCCACCTCTTCCGTCTATAACCCCCGTCTAATCCGGTGGAGACCGCTCCGTCTAAATCTTCCCAAAACCCTTGAAGAAGTACAATCGAATAAAACCCCCTTCAAAACGTAAAACGACTGCTTCCTGTGGTGCGAGGACGGTATCATACAAAGCTTCGCGGCTGATGTTCTCGTGTCATTATTCTGTGGTTGATAGATCACCAGTGACACAGACCACCTTCACTATCATCCATCTTCCACACCCCCGCCAAGCCCACGATTTCCATTTCCCCATCTGCGTGCTCGCCAATCTTACCCAGCGCGAAGCCCTTGGCCTCTCCTGCACCATCAGCAGGGCCGTTGCTTAGTATTCGCCGCGCCCACGCATCAATAGCCGGCTCGCCGGTCTCATCTCTCGCTTGCTTCAAGAATGGAATGAGTGCCGTACCACCCGTGCCGCGTAGTTTCCTGCGCTCTGCCTTAGCAGTGTTGGGTCCAGAGTACTTATGGTCAGAGGCAGAGGCAAGGTTGAGAGGCTGAGGTTGGTTGTTGGGTGCGGAGAGGGGGGAGAGGGAGCGAGAATGGGAACGGGATTCACGGGATTTGACGATGATGTAGCGGGAGACCATTTGGATGTGTTTGTCGCGCAATGAGCGGAGCATGGCTAAGCTGGCGTCATAGGCGAGACTAAGGCTACGGTTGGATTTATGAGATTCAACATATTCGCGTATGTTGGCGACGGAGGAGACGTCCTGGAGAAAGCGGCGGTGAGGACCTGGCATGTAGGAGCGCATTTCATGAATGAAGTTGTGGCGAGGAGGCTTAGAAGTTGGACCTTCAGCTTCGCTTTCCGTACTGCTATCGGACGGTTTCTGTGAGCCGGTGGGTCGGTGTTCGACGCCAAGGATGATGTCGAAAAATTGAATCAGCGAGGATTGAGCATTGCTACCACCACCATATTGACAGTAAGGTTCGTTGCCAGCACCGGTAGCGAATACGACACCATTGGGTAATCCTGCATCAGCCATGTTCTTGCTCCCAGCCAAGAAAGGTCGAATCCGGTGATAGAAGACATGAGGGTCGCAGTTTTCGTACATTCTCTGTAGCACTGTGCCTAGTTCGTCTAATCTCGTGGCGAACATTTGAAGACATTCGATCACTGTGGCGCTGTCGTTCGCGCGGGCTGCGGCGATGGCGTGGAGCATTAGAGGTATTGTAGGGCCACCTCGAGCCTCAATGGCTACTGAGACTAGATAGAACCAGGACTCGTCGAGCGACCCTGTGAACGTGGCAAGGGTGGAGAGATTCTCAAGGCTGTCGATGGGTTCATCAGGAAAAATGGGTTTGAAATTCCAAAGACATACGCCAGCATATGTTGCGACTGTGGGAAGGTCCAGGTGATTGCATATTTGTATATAGGGTATGGAAATTGTTGGTGGAATTCTCTAGATCTGTGTTACTCAAGCGATGGTACTGCCATGAAAACTTTGGACATACCTCCTCTGGTCTATCACCACCCCAGATGTATGCATGAGTCATGAAAGACAGTAGCACATATGCTCGTCGCCATTCCGGTGGAGTGCGCAACCTTGAGGCCGTAACAATTGGTAGGTTGTCAATCGTATGCCTCAGCCTCTTGCTTAGCAGTAGAGCCTGCAAATTCGACACGACGTATTCCCATCTCTTGTAGTAAGGGTCCGGTAAGGTTTCAAGTGGGAGCTCATCAGGCAAGAAGCCGTAGTATTGTGAAACGCCATAATCGTCTGGAAAGGGTACGGGAGGTAGCATGTCTCAATGATCTGTGTGGGATATTTCTCAGCCGACGTGTTGCCTCCGGACGTAGTGGCGAATGTACGTCTGAATGGAGATTGACTCTCGACGGGCCGAAATATGAAGTATTGAGTTTCGACTGTGGCGGTTATATACTTTTGTTGTTATATATGTTGCTTCGCACTGAATCTTCTTGTGTGGTAGCGAGTGCTAGTCAGAGGGTATGAAATTTAGTAAGCAGATTCGAATGGTGGTACACCGTGAAGACTCCGACTCCGACTCCAAATGACAGAGAATAAGAACACTCGGATGTATTAAATAATAATTGAGAATCCTATGACGATTATTCAGCAAAGGAATAGATGAATAGTCATAGACTATTGCTTGTGATTAAAAAGAGCACGAGACCTCTGCGGACCGCTCGAAAGATGGGACGAGGCTCAGAGCTCTCCACACGCCCGGAGACAGGGTCGCTTTCAGTTGTACATTAGGGGCCTTGTGTCGGTTGGCTGCCTGCTTGTCTGCTCGTGTGGCTCATTTGGAAGGGTCTGAGAGGCTTATGGTATCCCATGATTTTTTTTGAGAAGCTTATGGCAACATCCGTAAATGCCGGTTTCGGGCCAAGCGTACCACGTTGCCTGGGAACAAACTCCGTTGAGGGGGAAGTTGTCACACAAAGGACGGACGAGTGGCTTGATGATTCCATCACTCCATTGGTATGTCCAGCCCGGCCAATGGTGGTAGAAGGCCATGGAGTCTCGAGGCATCATAGAGTTATCAGGGCTATGTCGTTGATTTAACGCTGCGCATGCATACACCGTTAGAGAGGGAGGTAACGGAGTAGTGCTGCTTGGTTATCAGACGCTGTCGATTCCATTACGCATACTTTTATCTTAGCGGGGCAGCGGGATGAGCCTCGTAAGGCGAAAATGATGGATGCCCCACCACCCCACCTATCTTAGTTCTAGGTAGATATTTGGAGCGTGTAAGGTAGGTACACATGGCGCGATATCGGCCTCTGTGCCCAATGGTCACTTGCTCACCAGCTTTCGGTTACTTGCGGTCTCCCTTAAGGTGTAAGCATGTCAATCTTCGGTAAGAATGGCATGAACAGCCTAATGTTCGGTAGCATGCTGGAAAGCTGCTATTGTCTCATGTGCAAGCTTTACCGTATGATGTGGGTTGTCAATTTACAAAGCTATCAGGCAACCCCTTCCCATCAAGCTGAATAGTACGCTTTAAAGGACTCCGCCACTCCATGCGATGCTAATTGGTCATCAACTCATGCTGAAAGCCTCCGCTTCAGTGCTGACTCCATTCAATGCTGTCCAGTGCAATGCCTTCTTGCACCAACTCCCAAAGCGGGCTCAACTCCCTCAAGAACGTGACCCTTTCCTTCACAGCCTTGAGAACATAGTCAATTTCGCTTTCCGTAGTGAATCTGCCAATGCCAAATCGAATACTGCTATGAGCGCTTTCGTCGCTGCTGCCCAGTGCTCGGAGGACGTAGCTTGGCTCTAGCGAAGCCGATGTACACGCACTGCCGGATGACAGAGCAATATCTTTCAGTGCCATTAATAGAGATTCGCCTTCAACGTACGCAAAGGAGACATTGACACAGCCGGGATAGAAGCGCTCTGGATCGCCGTTCTGGGAAGTGTGTTCAAGCGACAGCAGTCCTTTAAGCAGACGGTCTGACAGCTTCTGGATTCTTTTCGAATCGTACTGAAGAGCACAATTAGCACTTGACCGAGAAAGTCTTTTTGCATTGCAAGACTTACGGGCATTTCTTCCTTTGCTATCCGACAGGCTTCCCCAAATCCCACAACAAGAGGCGGTGCGAGTGTTCCACTTCTCAAACCTCGCTCTTGTCCTCCACCACTAATGATAGGGTCAATCCTAACCCTGGGTCTTCGTCGTACGTAACAGGCACCGATACCCTTCGGTCCGTAAATCTTGTGTGCTGAAATCGACATAAGGTCCACATTCCAAGCATCGACGTTGATCGGAATCTTCCCTACTGCCTGTGCTCCGTCGGTGTGGAAGAAGGTCTTCTTTGCTCTGCAGATCTTGCCTATCTCTTCCATTGGTTGAATGACTCCAATCTCATTATTCACAGTCATAATGCTAACAATAGCAGTGTCCTTTCGGATGGCGGCCTCGAGCTCTTTCAAATCTACCAGCCCGTTATTTTGGACTGGCAGGTAGGTAACCTCAAACCCCTCCTCTTGCAAATGACGACAACTGTCAAGCACACACTTATGTTCCGTCTGAGTAGTAACAATGTGTTTCTTCTTCCCACTCCGTCCGAAGAATCTGGCTACCCCCTTGATGCTCATGTTGTTGCTCTCAGTTGCACCACTCGTGAAGATAATTTCTTTTGGATCGGCACCAATCAGATTCGCCACATGCTCTCGCGCCTGCTCTGTGGCCTTCTCAGTCTCCCAACCGTATGCGTGAGTTCGCGAGTGAGGATTTCCGTAGAGGCCGGTGAAGAATGGGAGCATAGCATCGAGCACGCGTGGATCAGTTGGAGTAGTCGCTTGCATATCGAGGTAAATAGGTCGCGTTCCCTCGTCCATTACAGTAGCTTGCTTGAGGATGCCGGCGGCTGGGCTCATCATCACATCTGCTGACATCTCAGTCCCCGGCATCTTGATCTTATCAGGGAGCATTCCAGTCTGAGCGGTAAATGCTTGCTGGTCTGCTTTGATTGCGGTCTCGACATTCACTTGCGCCCTATCTGGCTTTGACTCTGAGACGTAACATCGTTGAGTTGCTGTGTTTGCAACGCATGCCGTAGGTGCTCTGAAGCGAGATGAGCCTCGGAGCAGGCTACCTGAGGAAGATAGCAACTTCGGCGAGAGCCTTGAGATTTGTCTCATCGCTGTTGTAGTTGAGTTTGCCATGCCGAGAGGTGTGGAGATGCAGGGAACATTGAAAGAGATGGAGAAGCAAGCAAACGCCTTCAGCCCTACGGATAGCCTAACCAATAGTGGATAGGGGTGCTTGGTGAAAAGCCTTCACGATGTCAGGATCCTCCACGACCGTTTCCGGGTTTGCGAAAAGGGTTAGTGAGTCGTTTCATCTCAAATGTGGTATTGCTGATGATTATATAAAGATGAAGCAGCATTAAGATGTTGGCTCGCTATACGTTAAGAACATGTTACTCACTACAGCTGTTATTTAGGGATCGAGAAGCTAACAATCGCCAACCTCCCTATAGTCACTTGCCAGGCTAGTGTTGTACAATAGAAAAACCGTTGTTGTACAGATCTGTTTGCAGCCTTGAAGATTCCATAACCTGTGACGCGGCTAGCTTGGCGAGCGGCTATCTATCCCAAATGCCGAGATGCCGTCAGCCAAGCATCCTCATGTATCTCGAGAATCAACGAAGACGACTGCATTGCTAGAACTCAGCATTCTTCAAGCCCCAGTATCTGGATCATGTTGTGCAAGCAGAAGTATCATAGTATTACCTAGATCAGTACCGACGGATCCGCCAACGAAATCAAGGCGCTGCGGCGCAAACCCAAGATCTTGTGCACGAATCATCCGCCCCAGGCGTCCAATCTGCACCATAGCACCGTCTTGTGTCTACAGAATCCTCTAAGGAGAGCGACGGGGCAAACTCATCTAATTTTCAGCCTCTTAAGGCGCCTGAGATTGCCCGGCTCTGCTTGATTGCGCTATACAATGAGTTTGAAAGGCTTCCAGAAGGCGGCGGTCCGCGTAAGCATTCTGCAACAACGTTTCCACAATGGGCATGGGCCTGGTGATCTGAATTTCTCATACACCACAGGCACCACAAACTTTCAAGCAGAAGTTTAATATCGTACGTACACTGTTTAGACTATACATTTTCTGCATAGTCAGACGCTTACCCTCTCGGTTCCTCAGGGCGAGCATACCAAAGATGCTGTGTATATCGATGCAGAGAGGCGCTTCCAAGAGCTCGAGAAGGTATACAGCACATTTTTGACGCTTCAGGTGCCATCATTGACGCATATCTGGTGGTATAGGAAACGAAGAAGCTACACGATGAGTCAAAGAAGTGAGTTGCAAAAAATCTTATCTACAAACTATCATGAGCTGATATTGCCAGGTATTTCGACGCCATCAATGGTCAGTCGTGTAGTCGATTTGTGATCTATTTTAAGATTGACTAAGTCCACGACAGGCATGTTAACTTCCCAGATTGAATTTTCAAAGGCCATCGAAGAAATCTATAAACCAATATCAGGGCGGGTTTCGGATCCCGACTCCATCATTCCTGAAGGCAACCCGGAGGGTATCCAAGCATGCGAGGAGTACCAGAGTATCGTTAGAGAGCTACAGGCAACATTACAACCAGAGTTGGAGATGATTCAAGCAAGAGTAATTGGACCGGCAGATGAGCTTCTCAACGTCATAAAGGTCGTGCAGAAGACCACCCAAAAGCGGCAACACAAGCAACTAGATTACGACAGGCATCGGGCTTCTCTCAAGAAAATCCAGGACAAGAAGGAAAAGTCACTCAAGGATGAGAAGGCTTTGTACAAAGCTGAAAACGATGTTGAACTGGCAACACAAGAGTTCAACTACTTCAACGACCTCCTGAAGGACGAGTTGCCGAAACTATTCGCACTTGAAAGGGAATTCATACGCCCCTTGTTCCAATCCTTCTACTACATGCAGCTGAACGTTTTTTATACGCTTCACGAGCAGATGCAAAATATCGACATCGGGTATTTCAATCTTACCCTGGATATTGAGCAGGCTTTTGAGGAAAAGCGTGGCGATATTCGCGAACAAGCCGAGGCTCTATCTATCGTCAGATTCAAGACGACTGGGCAAAAGAAGGTCGGACCACCAAAATATGGCCCTGGCAGTAAGCTTGGTTTGGAAGGTCCGACTAGTAGGTTAGCTATCGAGGGAAGGAAATCATTAGAAAATCCGCCTCCACCCTACTCTTCATCGAGCATGAATGGTAGCACAGCGGTGGCGCGCGCAAACAGCACGGGTAGTTCATGGGGAGCAGCAGCCAAGGCAAAGGGAGCAGCTCCTCCACCACCAAAGCCAAAGCCTTCACGATTTAGTGGAGTCCCGGCTGCCGTCGAGAAAGCCGAGGCTCTGTACGATTATGAGGCGCAGGCGGCAGGAGACTTGAGCTTTACAACTGGGGATGTCATAGAGATTATAGAGAAGGGAGCGACGGAGAATGAGTGGTGGAGCGGGCGCATTGACGGAAAGCAAGGGCAATTTCCGGGTAAGGGCCTTTTCCCATGGCACAACCATGCAGATGCTGATATGACCCAAGGAAACTATGTGCGTGTGCTATGATACTGGGCGTGAGAGTCGTAGGCCAATGCCTGTTCAAAGTCTAGTAATTGTGGTCTACCCATTGTTCAATTCAATGCATAGCCTTCATCGCATTAATACAAGTTCCATTAAGACTTTGGGGGGGGGATTAAGTGGCCCGTGGCTCGGTAGGTAGCCACTGAAAACTAGTGGCAGCCATAAAGGCAGTAGTGTGGGGTTTCAGATTGTCCGAGGCACAAGATCGAGATCTACCTAATGCACCCCAGATCTCCCTGCTACTTTGCCGAACTTGAATGCATTGTGCTCTGTCTCCCATACGTCAGCCAACCCACCATTCTACCGTTATAACACGCTGTAATCATAGCCTCTTAATATAATCTCTCTGCATACACCATCCTGCCGAGTCGATAGCCAAAACGACGTAATTCATGCCCTAATCGATCATCTTCGCCACCCACCCACGTGCATGCTTCATACCTAGTCTCGAACACAGCTTTAAGTCAAAAACCCTCATCACGGTGTATATCCCGTCTCCAAGGGAAACGTGCGATATCTTGCCGAGCTAATCATCTGAGACAATGGCTTCCTCCAATGTCTCCACCTCCTCCAACAGTTCGCACTCCTCCTCCAACTACGCCTCCGCATCAGCTCCTCTCCCATCTCCCTCCTCCAGTCAACCTGCACAATACTTCCCTTCACAGCCAAGCCTACATAACCGACACCGTCCTTCGAATCCAACTGGCCAGACACAACCGCAAGCTTCGATCTCCCAACCTCAACCGCACTCACAACAGCACGTACAACAATCCCAGCAACATGCGTCACACAACTATGCGCACGAGCCACATGGGGGCGTTCAAGCACAAGAGGGTTGCCTAATAGCAGAAGCTGCAAAGAGGGCTCAAATTCAGATAGCCATGAGGGATATGGCCGAGCTGTCGCTCTAGGGCATGATGTTCACACAGACTCGAGATGGATTGATGGACTATAATGCACAAGCCTTTGCATGCATTATGGAAGGGCTGCAATTCGATTCCTGATCATTCCCGGAGGTCTGCAAGTGCTCCTCAGGCACTTCTGTGTGGACATTATTAATAAGGAGAAGAAGTGGTTGTTAGACGTGGTTCCTCTGCTTTTCATCGATATGTTATTTCAGCTTTGGCGCAACGGAGGCTAGGAAATCTCGAGAGACCCTGGAGTACTTATCATCTCCATGTTCTTGTTTGGCTGCACAAAAGATTCTGTTTGGATCTGAACATCGGTTGGACTGCCTCTTTACCCCGCTTGTATGGGGCAGTTCAGTCCGTGGACTCATAGGTGGATAGATTAGAATGAGCTGGTCCACCATATACGCATCAGAGCCCACTCAAGGCGTTTCAAGTCTCTGAATGAGGATTCTAAATACAGTGTTACAGATATCGTCATACTTGCCCTAGCCCTAAGCGATCCGAACCGATTCTACTGGGAAGACCAAGCTTTCTGCTAGAAAGCTTGTTTCCCCAGGAATCCTTCAATGCTCGTCACGCCCAGCAGTATTCCAGCATAAGCATCGACTCGATTGCTTATACCTACAAATCAATCAAGGTCCATCATTTCCAACGAAACCTTCCGTCATGTGTCGGTAAGTAGAAGTCTATGATTGAGAAAGTCACACCACTCATTCATCCTGAGCTGGTTTGCCTACGTCTCAGAAAACGAGGAATGTTTGTTGGAGGACGTCCTCATCACTCCTGTACGTTCCACGGATACTCTGCCATTTGACCCTCTTGGACTAGAGACGTAAGATGGCCATTTCTGAACACCTATATCTAGGCTCACGGGCTCGCGAAACAAGTTCACGAGCATTACCTACCCAAGCTTCTCTCCCACGACCCAAATGAAATAACCACAGAACACGAGATCACCGCACGCAACCGTCTCTTTAATGTCGATGGCTTTGGCGTAGCCTGGTACACGTCAGCTGCTAAAGATTTCGACGCTGATGGGTACACTGCTGAGCATCCCGCACTCTACAAGAACGCCCAACCGCCGCTCCATGACACGAACTTTCGCAGTATCTGTGACAACACTGCCAGCAAATGTGTCTTTGCTCACATTCGCGCCGCCACTGCTACGCCCGTAGTGTCGGTGAACAACCACCCTTTCGTGTTTGGTAGACATACTTTCATGCATAACGGCGTGGTCTCAGACTTTGTCACAATTTCTCGTGACATGGTCGATCTCATGGACGATGATGCGTATGCCAACATATCGGGATCCACTGACTCTGAACATGTTGCAGCACTATATATCACTTACCTAACGGACGGCAAAGGAAAGGAGAGCTGGGAGAAGCAATACACTGTCCATCAGATGAGGGACGCAATACGGAAAACCATTGGTACTGTCGTGCAATTGCAGCGAAAGAAGCTTGGGGATAAAGCAGAGCCAAACAGTCTGAACCTTGCTACGACAGACGGGAGCCAGCTTGTGGCATTCCGATTTCGGAACCATGCTATCGAGCAGCCTCCGTCTTTGTACTGGTCTACCAAGGCGGGGGTTACTTTGAACAGGAAATACCCCGATCAGTGAGTACCCTTCAAAGTCTAGTGAATCACGGGGTGCTTCGCTGATGCAATAGGTAGTCCTGACGGCAAAGAGAATACAAAGGCACACAAAAGCCCCGAGGAGCATGGTAGCCACGTCATCGTTGCAAGTGAACCAACGACTTACAATGCCAAGGAATGGGATCTGATAGAGAAGAACCATAGCTTAATGGTGGCCACGGACGGAAAAGGTCAGCTGGACAAAGTCGAGTATCCCCAGGAGTGGAATGCGACAGTGGCCTAGTAGTTCTGGACTATGTATCTCCACGTCTGGTTCTCGGCGACCAATAAAAGTGATCTGATGTCGGCATTGTTTCTCTTCGCGGATCAGTATATTCTGGTGGGAGTGGACGCTGGGACCGGCATTTACCCCTCAATTCTTTCCTTGTATACTTGACTCAGTAGGTGATAAGCTCGCGCCACTTCTTTCTGCAGATACTTTGCACCAAGGTCCTGCGCAAGCCATTCGACAGCCTAGAGAGATACAGCTCGCACGGACGAAGTCTGCATATTTTGATTTATTTTAAGTCATACTTCTAGTGCCTGCTGAAGCCCAGCAGCTTCATTCAGTTCAACTCTCAAATTATGAGATTTTGACCGCTCCGGTCGACCCTTTGGGGGATGAAACAGTAGATAAGTTGTCAACTTCTATGGTACGAAAATCCCACGTCTTACTTCCTACCGAAGATTTAACCTCGTCAATCATTGTTAAGTCTAACCTCTCCCGTAACCATCCAGAAACAGTCCTCAATCAATGCGGGTTTCAAATCTGACGGGGGTCCCGCTTGTCGTCGTTCCTGAAAGATTTCATGTATACGCGCCAATCTATGCGCTACAATCATTGTCCCACGCATTCGCGCGCTAACACGAAGCAATGAACTATCTCACAGCTTGCCGTTACTACCCTCATTATCCAGATCTGGTCCCATCTGTGCCTTGCAGAATGCTTGCAGAATACTTGCAGAATGCTTAGAGGAAATGCCGGTTTGACCTTGGCTTACGTATACCCCGCAAGGGCATACATAGTCAATAGTGAGCTTACTGAAACGGCTATACAATTGAGTGGAGGACAATTGGAAAGTATAACACACTAAGGATACCAGCAAGGCGGGTTAATAGCGCTTAACAATGCATGTTCCCCTAGATTTTGTCTAGAATAAGATGAGAGATCTCCTGCGCTCAATTTTCCTACACGGGATGGTGATGACCTTATATCGCCCGCTCTTCTCTTCTTATAAGCCACTCTCTTGACGCGTCAGGTACTGCTTTACACATTCTTTAGCGGCTGTGTCGTTGGATCTGCTGTGCAAATCCTAACATTCTCTTTCGCAAATCATAATGTTGTTCACCTACACTCTTTTCTTGCTATGCGCATGCATCGCCATAGCCAGTCCATGGAATGGAAATCACTACATTCGCCATCATCAGCATTTGACAGAACTTGGCAGCTCGGACTCTGTGAATCCCGCCGCTTCACCGGTTGTAGCCCCTGCACCGTTCCCAGAGAAGATACTTGCCACTCGTCAGTCGGACGACGACGACGAGTACGACGAGTGCAGTGACGAAGATGAAGAAGACGAGGATGAATCGACTCAACCACAGGCCGGTCAAGCTGGATCTCCCCAAGCATCTACGACATCCTCAACAACTACTATATCCTCAGCGACGCCCTCTTACCCTCCAGCCGAAAACGCATTGTACCATGTTGCCGGACCTGACAACCCCAGCGTCCCCTTTGCCAACGCCACGTTCCCCGCTGCGCAAGTCATCGCCGTATCGACTTCAGCAGGAGCGCCTGCACCATCTCCGCCCACAACTTCTGATATCGGCCAAGCAGGCGCTGCGCCAGTCCTGCCAAATCTTCCCGTATCGACTGTCGCTGTAGCTGCTTCAGCGCCCAGCACAGCAGCGGCCGGCGTCCTCACAGCTTCATTCACCCGGTAAATGCCCCTTTTGCCATTCCCTTGCTCTTACCTCCGCCCGTTCATTCTCCCCTTCCAACCGCTAACAACCCTAACAGCTACGGCGCCGGCGATCAGGACGGCTCCGGGAACTGCAATACCGCCACCGCCGCCTGCGGGTTCTATAACAACCCCGGCTACAACGCAGCCGTCAGCCAGGCTCTCTTCGGCGTCGGGCCTGGCGCTGGGGCTGGACCCGCTTGCGGGACGTGTTATAAATTGATGCCGGATGGAGGGAACAGCATTGTAGTCAGGGTTAATAACTTGTGCCCGGATGATGGAAATCCGCTTTGCGCGCAAGCAGAGAGTGAGTTGTGTTTTCCACTCCCAGTTTCCATAACACGTTTGGTTTTTTTTTTCAGAGAGCTCCCCTGGGAGTGGCTATCCGCCTCGGGAAATAAAGGGAATGTGAGGACTATGAGCTGACATTACGATTGTGTGTAGACGTGGACGTAAACTTCGACCTCTGCATGGACGACGGTGCTGGCCCGGCAATGTTTGGTACGGGCCCGCAACAGCTCAACGGGACGGCTGTTGAGGTAGATTGTTCGCAGTGGTCTGGAAGCACGGATCTCACCTCGGCTTCTTAACTACATCCATTTGCTGAGGGGGCCCAACGGAATTCAATTCCCTGTTGGCGGGCTATGAGAGCCAATACTTTTTATTTTCTTTCAGAATTGATGTGGTACATCGATGGGTGTGCCATTCATTACCCTTCGTGTGAAGCGAAACTCAACTGCCCCCAGTGGGTGGGTGGGACCTTCACTGTATATTACCCTTACTTTATACCTACTTTTAAGATCATATCAATGAGACTGGCTCCCTTCATTCCATTGGATCTTCCTTGTTCTTCATAGAGTCATCTCATTCCCCTCACCTACACCAGCATCAAATGTCGTCTTCTGATCTTACATTACTAAATGCATGCTTCCATTGAAATTTTTTCGATATTGGGTCTCCAGCTAAGCATAACCCTGCAGCCCAGTCTACAGCACTACATCATTCATCATCTGGCCCCCAACCCCCCCGCTAGCCTGCCTCACCTCTCCTATCCGCACGCGGAAATCATCAACTTCAAACGCCTGCCCGTTCACCACGCCGAGAACATGCCGCTGCTGCCATAGCGGTCCGAATTTCGAGAGCATCAGTTGTATGAATTCTTCACTTGATCCGCTGGTCGGGATCGATATAATCGTCGCCGGCTCTCCCGTCGTGGTGGTACTCCCCCCTGCCTCAGCCGCGCTCGTGACGGAACTAGCGGGCGTTCCTGCTCGTGTCTGCGATGGCGCTTGTGTGCTGGTTATTACGATGTAGGTCCGAGGTGCGTGGTGAGAGAGGGTGAGGATTTGGAGGTAGCGTTGGGGCGGGGGAGGTTTGGATTTGTCGAGAGAGGTGGGGCCGCTGCTGTTGGGGAGAGGCGTTTCGCGGAATAGACGGTGGGGTAGGGGCCGGGGGG
>NAPT01000755.1:0-13301 GCA_002927785.1 Cladonia uncialis
GATATTTAATTTTTTAATAAAATTAATATAAAATAAAATAATTAATATTAATTATCTATTAACTATCTATATTATTAATAAAGAATATAAAGAATTATAAATAATAAAAAAGAAAGCTCTTTTTTTATATTTATAAAAATTTATATTAAAAATCTTTAAATATATATAATATATTCTATATTATTTATATTCTAAATAATATCTATAATATATTCTATATTATTTATATTTTAGATAATATTTATAATATATTTTATATTATATATATTCTAAATATATATTTATATCTATATTTTTAGAATATAGATTTTATTCTAGTTAATTAATTTATAAAATAATTTATAATATTATTTTTTTAATAAATTCTTTTTATTTTAAAAATAATTTATTTTTTTATTTTTTTAATTTAATATTAAAATTTAAAAAATTAATTTCTAAAAAATAAAAAATAAAGTTAATTAAGAGTTTTAATATAGTGGAATTATCTATTTAATAATATTCTTAATATAAAGATAGATTATTATTTTATTATATTAATAATAATACTAATTAATATTTTAAATATATTAAATTATATAATAATTATTTATTAGCTTTTTTAAATATTTCTAAATAAAGAAAGTTTTAAAAAAAAAGAAAATAACTAGAATAAGAATATAAAAAGACTTTAATTAAAGTTATTAAAATTTATATTAAAATATAATCTTTTTATACTTAATAGAATAAGATAATAAAATAAAAATTAAAGAATATTATTATTATTATAATTATTTATAGTAATAGATAACTACTATTTATTAGCTAGTTCTTATATCTAGATAGAAAATAATTAATATATAATATATATATTAAATAGAAGATTACTTATTTTACTTGTTTATTTCTTCTTTCTAGAGAAACTTTTATAATTAATAGTAATAATTATTAATACTAGAACTACGACGACTATTTATAGCTTATTAACTAAAATCTAGTAATTAACTATTTAATACTAGCTATTTATAATATTATTAATATTCTTAAATATACTTCCGCACTATAATATATTATCTATATCAACTTTATATTTTCGTATTATAATATATTATTTATATCTACTTTACTTCTATTATTATAGTAGCTATATCTACTTTAATTCTATCAAGATTATTTTTAAAATTATATTCAGTTCTCTATAATCTTATTATACTCTACAATCTCGTCGTTCTATCTTATTATAATATAATAATCTTCGTAGAGTCGTAATAAGATTATTAGAATAAATATTAAAAGTTAAAATATATTACAACTATAATTTCTTAAATATATTAATATCTTATTAATTTTATCTATTAATTCTATCTATTTATTTATAGTATTTTCCTAGTTATAGAAATATTATATTTATAATATCTTTCTAGATTATAAAACTACTACTATATAATAGAGAAAGACTCGAAGAAATCAAGAAAGTATTATCTAAAATTTATTATTTTCTTTAATTTTCTACTTACTTATTTAAAATTCTATTTACTTTCTATACTTACAATTATTTTCTATACTTATAATTATTTCTTCTATAATAAATAATATATAAGTTAATATAAGACTTCAGAGCTTGCTAAATCTAGACTTTTTAATTTTACTATCTTATTAATTTTTTAGCTAGAAATATATAGAAAGAAGAACTCTAAAAACTATAAAAAATATATAAATCTTTTACATCATAAAGTAATCTAGTTAATTACTTAAAATTACAATACTCTAGCGGATATACTTTATAGAATATAATTATATATATAATAAAGATAATCCGTCAACTAAAAGCTATCTCAAGTTATATTAGTAAATAATAAAGAAGATCTAGTTATCTTTCTATTATTATAAATCTACAAAGCTTTATTAACAAACGCTATTACTTCTTTTATCAAGAATATATAATACTATATAGATACCAAGTTTTTCTTATTCTAGAAATCTCTGATTTAATATCCACCATTACTATCTTAGTATCTACAGCGAGAAGATCAACTTTTACAGATCTCTTTATTATCTTCTTTAAAATCTATCTCAAAAGAGAACACGCTAATATTTAGATATAATTCGCTGAGAGCACTTTAAAGAATTTCTTTTCTTCTATCTTTATATAATACTATTATCTTTATAAATATTATAAATAGAATTTTATTTTCTTAAGAAAGAGAAAATATATTTAGATATATAAATAATTAAAGATATAAATACTAAAGCCAATCTAATAAAAATATAATTATAAAATTATTAAATCTACTTAATTAGTAATAAAAAAATAATACTTAAAATACTAAACTATAAGACATCTTATTTCTTTTAAATATTTAGAATTAATAGAGTTTATAAAATAACTCTAGAAATAATTCTTTTCTAAAAAATACTCTTTTTAATCAATCTTTTTCTAGAGTAGATTCTTAATTATTTACTATTATTTTTTAAGTAATTAATTATTCTATTATAACTATTATATTAAAGACTATTAAATATATAATAAATATATAATAAATAGAATAAAAAAGAACTAATTTATCTAAAAAAAAAAATAAAAGAGAAGAATAGAGAGAATCTAATAAGAATAACTAGAGTTTTATAGAATATTTTAAAATTATTAAATTAGATTTCTTCCACTCTAACTATCTAGATTTATAAAATATAGAAGATATAATTCTAAATAAAAATAAATTTATCTTTTATAATATATATACTTTCTATAGTTAAGCTTAGAATTTTTCGGTTATAAAAGAAAAAAAAGTTATTAAAGAAAATCTAAATAATTACTTTAGAGAAGCAGCTATAAATTAGTAATTAAAAATTCTATTAAGAGATAAAAAAAATATAATAATTTAATTATTTAATAAATTTATATATTAAATTAATAGATTTTAAAATTAATTTAAAATCACTATATTAAATATTTTAAAAGAATTAAATTATTAATTCTATTCTAATTAAGATATACTAGAGAGAAAAGATTCTATTATATATATACAGAATATAACTAAGTATATTATATAAGTTGATATTATAGAAAAAGACGTATAAATAACTTAGATCTAAAATTATCTTAATATTAAATTCTAGACTATAATATCTTCTTTTATTTTTAATATAATTATTTATTAATTTATTAAATAGTTAAAAAACTGAAAGAAATTCTAGTATTGAATAAAAATTTAAGAGATAAAATATTAAAAGAAAATTTATAAAGAGTTAAAAAATAAAGAGAAGATCTATAATTATAAATAAATATATAATTATAATAAAGAGTATAAGAAAGATAAAGATTAAAATAGAAATTTCCTAAATCAATATATAAATAATTATCTAAATAAATTTATAAGTGTTTTGCTCTACTATCTCTTAATATTATTATCTTTTTCTTATTCTTCTTACAGACTAAAACAATAATATTAAGAATATTAATTTTAGATTTCTTATAAATATATTTTATATCTTAATAATATTCTAAATAATATTAATAAAAATTAGCTAATTTTCAACTTTATATTAAAATAATCTCTTTAAATTATAGCTAAACTAAGATAATCTTTTTAAATTATAATTAAAAATATAAAACTAGTTATTTTTATAAACTAGAGTTTAAACTATCTATAAAGAGAAGATTATAGAAATAGAGAATATAATCAGTATTTATACTATTTAAGAAATTAATATAATAATAATTTATCTTATAAAAACTATAGAAGAGAATATTTATTATACTCTTCATTATAATAAATATATTTAATAGATATATCAATTCTATAATTAATATATTAGAGAGAGAAAGTATACTTTAATAATTTCTTAATATTTATAATATCTAGATATTATAATTATGATTAATAAGCGCTATATAATTATTACTATAGTAATAAGAAGAAATTCTAGGACGTTTCTAAGTCTATTTTTAATAATAATAAGAAAAATAAAGAGAAAGTTAATATAAACTTTATTATAGTTATCTACTATATTTTTAAAGAGAAAATAAACTAGTATTTAATATATAAAAAATACAAGACTAGTTTTAAATTTAATAATTTTTTTTATATATATTTTAAAATAAAGATTTATTTTTATAAAGAGAATAGAAATAAAAAGTTTTTTATTATAAAAAAATAATTAGCTATAAAGTTAAAAGCCTTCTTAGAACTTACCGCTACTAAGTTAGAAATTCTGCTCGTATTTTATAATAAATTAGTGATTTTCTTATCTATATCAACTATATTAAATAAAATATCTTTTTATTTATAGTATTATTTTATAAAAAAACTAGTATTATCTTTTAAAAAAATACGTGATATAGATTATCTAGATACTAGCTGCTTAATAACTATAATAGATAGAATCTTTCTAAGAGATAGACTTTTAAACTATTAAATCAAGATTTATAACTTTTTAATAACACTTTAAAATATTAAATTAAATTTCTATTTTATAGATAAATAGACTATTATTAGCTTCTATATAAATAATATTATTAATAAAGAGAATCTTACTATAATTAAGATTATTTAAGACTTCTATATTATTAATAATCTAAAAATTAATATATTAATAGATATAGATATACTCTATCTAGAAAAGACAATCATCGATCTTCTTATAAGCAAGATATATTTTGGTAGCTATAAGAATATAATAATATTAATAAAGTATATATCTTATAATAATATTTAGATAAGATAAATTATATATATAAATAGTATATAGAAAATACTATTAAAATCTATTACTTCTATTGTAATATATATAAAAGAGAATTCTTTATTATTAGATAGAGATTTCTTTTTTAAATTTTATTTAAAAAAAATATATACTTATTTTATAGACTTTAAAGTCAACTTTATTAATATTTAGAATAATAAAGAGATTTCTTTATATATTAATTATTATTAATATATTAAAACTATCTTAGAATATAAAGTAGAGAAAAGCTATTTTATTAAAATTAATAATTATTTACTAGTCGTAAAATCAGATAACAATAAGACCTCTATTATAATAAAATTTATAAGATTACTCGATTCTAAGCCGGCTATAACGAGGATAATTAATTTCTTAATAGAAATAAAATTATTAAATAGTATTACTATCTATAAGAATAAAGCTAATATTATTACTATTTAATATATAGCTAAGTAGTATCTTAGAATTTAAAAAGATTTAAATAATATTATTAACTTACTAGAGAAAGAGTGGTTGATTATATTTATTATAATAGATTAGTAATCTACGAGCGTAAAGCTAGAGAATAAGATTTACTCTCTCAACTCAGATATCTATACTTTTATTAATAAGAAATTTAACAAGATATATACTCAGAAAAAAATATTATAAACTACTAGACTATTTTTATTTATTTTTTTTATTTTTATAATTTAGAAAATTATCTATAAAGAATTAAAAAAGACTCTATATCGAAAAAGATAAATAATAATAAATATTAAAGATCTAAATAAAATTATAATTATTAATAATTACTCTTTATTACTTTAGAGTAACATCGTTTTCTTAGTATAAAAATATATTTATATTAATATAATAGATTATAGTAGTCAATTTTATCTTTTCTTAATAAAAAAGAAGAATTATTATAAATTTATAATAATTTCTTATCGTAGAGCGGAATATTATAATATTATAATAATAAAATTTAAAAGATTAGTGCTTTATATATAATATAAGATAGATAATTTTCTATATCTCTACTATCACTTCGCTAAATATTATATAGATAATATTATAATTTTTTCTAATTTTTTAAAAGATTATTTAATTTATTTTTAGATTATATTTAATTTATTTGTATATTTAAAAGTAACTTTTAAACTGAAGAAATTATATTTAAATTATTCTTTTATTATATTATTTAATTAGAAGATTAATAGATTTAAAATAATAATAATAGAAAAGAGAGTATTGATAATTAAGAATTTATATTTCTTTAATAGTTTTAATATATTAGAAATCTATATTAATATAGTAAATTAGCTAAGAAATAATATTAGATATTTTATATAAATAATAAAGTCTTTATAATATTAAAAAACTAAATTTCTTAAGTATTTTTTATTGAAAGAAGAAAAGATCTGATAGATATATTCTAGATCTACTATCTTTAAATCTATAAAGAATAAATTAAAGACTTTTAAGATACTATAGAAAGTTCTTATTTTAAAGATATATCTCTATTATTAAGACCCCGCTAGATAGCTATATATCGATCTTGATAACTTTAAAAATTATAGATTTAGAGTAATAATTTATTATATTAAAGAAGATCTATAGAGAGATTTCTATTTAAAAGTAGATATTCAGCTAATACTATTTCTATTTAAGTTGCTTAATATAGCAGAAATACGTTATTAATCTACTAAATTAAAGATTATCATTCTTATTTAAATATTATAGAAGATCTTATATTTACTTATCTAGATCGTAGATAAGAGAGTTATTATTTTTATAAATTATTTAGCTACTATAGATATTACTAAACAGATAACGTTTTTATTATTATTAATAAATCATCTTAATTTATATCTAATCTAGATATTATAATATATTTCTTAATTTAACCTTAATATATATTAGAGGCTTGATAAGTAGAATATAATATTAAATACTTTATTATAGCTTCTCTATAAAAGAAAAGAGAAAAGAAACATCGAATTTTCTAGTATATTAAATAAGGTCCTTGTCTTTAATATAATCTATATATAGATATTTTTAAAGTATAAAGAAAATCTGATTAAAATTTATATAGATAATAAAAAATAATCTAAGATATTTAATATACTATATAAAGAAAAGTAGAGACTTCGGAAATAGAATACTAATTCTATAGCCGACTTTAATAAGATTATTATTAATTAAGAAGTTAATATTTAGATAAAAGAGAGAGATATTATATTATTTAATATCTAGTTCTTTCTTCGCGAAGATCTAATTTATTATTATAATAATCTTAATAGTTAAGAGCGGTTGTATGTATTAAAATTAATAAAGTAAGAAATTTTCGACTAGATATATAATAAAAGAAGCTATAGAAATTTTAGTAGAATATATAAGAGAATTGTATAAAACTATTATATATATTATCTGATTTAAAGACTAAAATATTATATCTTTTATTACTTTAAGTGCTAACTGAATCAGATAAAATAATATATATTATATAAAAGTTTTAGACTAGTATTATCTTCTCTTTATATCTTCTATACTATTATAATTAATTTTATATTTATATTACTAGCTCTTTTAAGCGGTCTAAATATATTTCTAATAATTATATATAAATTTTCTAAGAAAATAACAATAGTATTTAGTAAGAATATATAGAATACTAGCTAATAAATAATAACTTTACTCTATAAACTAATAAATTAAGAAATATTTTATATAATTATCTTTAATTATAACTCTAAGTTTATATTATTATTATAAAAGACAATTTTTAAGATTTTAAGAATAGATCTTATAGTTTCTATAGCTTATTATCTCTAGATCAATAATTAATTAGAGAGGACTAATTAAATAATAGAGATTATATTTTATTACTATCTAGTATACTATTTAAAGAAAGATTAGAATAAGTTTATTATTATTTTTAAAAATATACTTAATAATTCTATTAATATATCTATAAGGCTGGTGTCTAATAAAATTATATATAAAATAAAACTTAATAAAAAAGTATTATATAAGATTATAAAGAAAGAGTAACCAAAGGTTACAGAAACATAAAATATTAATAGATAATAAATAGTAGATTCTCTAGTCTTTACAACTATTAATATAAAATAACGCTACAATATAAAATATATTCTATTAAGTATAAAAGAAGAAGATTTGATTTTTTTAATATTATATAAAAACTATTATATCTCTAGTCTTAATAATAATAAGTTGTTAAATTAATACTATAAATCTTTTAAGATTCTAAAAAAGATAGAGACTCTTACTTATAAACTAAATCTTCCGCCTACTATAGATATTTATTTAATAATCTCGATTATTTTTCTAGAATCGATATTAAAAGAGAAGAATTCTTATAACAAAAAAAAGAATAATAAGTAATTAGCAATTTTTAATAATAATCTAGAAAGTATCAAAGATTATTATAAAATTAAGTTGTTTCTAGATAGAAAAGAATGATATTTAAAAGAAAGAGAGTTAGTTGTCGAATATCTAATTAAATAGAAGAATTAGAGTCTTTACTAGAACTCTTAATATTATATTAAAAATCTACTAAACGCTAACAAGACAATTATAGACTATAAGAATAAATATAGTTAATAATTAATTAGAGAGTATTAAACTATCTAGAGAAGAATTAATAATTTAATAGCATCTACTAAATAGAGCGAGCAGTCTCTTCTATTATCTTCTTAATTATTATAATAACAGCTAGATCGTCTAAGAAAGAATATATTATAAAATATTAATAAATATTTTAATATCTATCGATATATTATTAAGCTAGATATTAAATAAAATAGAGTCTTTAAGAAATTTACTTTAGTAAATTTTCTAAAAGATTTATACTTATTATAAAAAGACTATTTTTAGGATAAAGAGTCAAGTAAATTTACTTTTAATTTTATATTATTTAAGAACATTATTATTAGATTAACTCTGATATTTAATTAATCTTAGAGCTCTCTTACTTCTACAACTTTTAATCTTAATAACATCCGTATTAATATTATAACAATATCTTTTTAATGCTTAAATTTTCTATTAATTTAAATTAATAAAATAAAAAAAATATAGATAAAAAAGAAAACTTATAAATTCTAAAATAGAAATTCTAGATTAGTAATATAATAATTAAATAAATTTAATTTAAGAATATAACTATAGAAGATAAAGAATAAGAATTAAGAATATTATATAATAAATTATTATAAAACTTAGATTTAAATAACTAGAATATCTAATCTCTATATTTTATTATACTATTATTATTCTAAATCTTCAAGATTATTAAAAAGAAAATTATACTCTTAATTCTTAGATATATTATATAGCTTATAATATTTAATAATAAGACTAGTTTTTAATCTTTATAGAGAAATAATAACTAGATATTAATAATATAAAATAATAAAAAAATACTAAGATATCTAATAGTGTCTAATAATATTTAATTATATAAATAGAAAGATAAGTAAAGAGATTTATATATTATTTTAATAGCGTTTAATCTACAATTCTATAATAAATATTTATATATTTTTAGAGATTTTGTGGCAGAATCTAAATTATTATTTTTCGCTATTTTATAAATTATAAAGCTAATATATTTTATTATAATAGAATCTATATTAGTATTATCCGCTACTCTATAGACTATAAAGTATATACTTTTAATTATATTTATAATTAACTTAATTTTTTTTACTACTCTATAGATTAGAAAATTAATACTTTCTATTATATTTTTAGCTGCAGTGGGGTAGATTATAATATTAATATTTTTTATATTATAGAACTCTCTCTATAATTTAATAAAATAGTAATTTATCGCATCTTTATTAAAGTCTTTTTCAGTATAAATCTAACTTTTAATAGAATAATAATATTAAATATAGTAATCTAATTTATATATATTTATTAAAGTCTTTTCTACTTCGTCTCTATAATTTAATTTAAAGAAAATAATTATTTTTAATATAATAGAAAAATCTTTTATATTTAATAATTAAAATATTTATATTTTATATAAATCTGTTTCGCTTTAAAAGAGAAAGAGAGAGAATATATTATTTAGAAACTCTTTAATACGGAAGAAAAAAACGTCTGTATTTAAGCTATTAATTAAGAAATCTATTAAAATTAAGAAGGATTATATTATATAGATTCTAATAAAGTCTTTAGAATCTAGTTTTAACTTTAATAAGAATAAATATAATAGATTAAAAAAAGAATTAGTAGATATAAAAAAAAATTATATTAATAAACTTAGTAATTTCTTAGCTTTAAAAGAAATACTAGTAAAGATTAATAAGAAAATAGTATTAATATCAAGAGTTCTTTATTAAATATATAATATTATTAATTATTTAAATAAAGATCTGAATTTGTTTATAAAAATAGTTAAAAGTCTTTTAAAAGGAGATCTTTCTATTATAAATAGAAAGAAAATTAAATCTATTCTTATAACTAAAAAAGCGATAGGTTTTTTAATTAACGTCTTTAATAAGATACTTAATACTATAATATATTATTTTCTAGATATAATAAAAATAATATTAAAATTAAAGATCGATCTCTAGATATAGATAAAAGATAGAACTATTTCTCTAGAAAAAAAAACAGTTGAAATCAATAATAAGTTAATTAATATAAAGAGTAAAGTTATTAATAATAAAAAATAGATTATATAGAGCTATAAAGAAAGATATTTTAACTACTAATTTTTATATATATTTTATATTTTTATAATTATTTTAATAATCTTTATTTCGAGTAGAAAAATAACTATATATTAATATTAGATAGAAGAAAAAGTTTCTTTTTAAATATATTTATTATAATAGACTTTACTTTTTCTTTCAGATATATATTATATAACTAATATTTCTTTTAAGAAGGCTTACTATAGAATAAATAAAGAAAATTTACTTTATTTCTTTTTATAAATGCGTGTATATAAAAGAAAAGACTTTGCTTTTATCTAAGATATATATTATATAACTAGTATTTTATTTCTTTAATTTTACTCTCTAATAAATAGCTTTATCTATTTTTTAAGTAAATAATTTATTTTAATAAGTATCTTTTAAATAAAGTATATTTTTAAAAATAATATAAATATAAAAAAATAAGAGTAATTATTATAATTATTTATAATAATAGATAACTACTATCTATTAACTAGTTCTTATATCTAAATAGAAAATAATTAATATATAATATATATACTAAATAGAAGATTACTTATTTTACTTACTTATTTCTTTCTTCTAGAGAAATTCTTATAATTAATAGTAATAGCTATTAATACTAGAATTATAATAACTACTTATAATTTACTAACTAAGATCTAGTAATTAGCTACTTAATATTAGCTATTTATAATATTATTAATATTCTTAAATACGCTTTTATATTATAATATATTATTTATATCTATTTTATTTCTACTACTATAGTAGTTATATCTACTTTAGTTCTATTAAAATTACTTTTGAAATTATATTTAATTTCTCATAATTTTATTATACTTTATAATCTTATTATCTTATCTTATTATAATATAACAATCTTTATAGAGTCGTAGTAAGATTATTAAAATAAATATTAAAAACTAGAATATACTATAATTATAATTTCTTAAATATATTAATATCTTACTAATTTTATTTATTAATTCTATTTATTTATTTATAGTATTTTTCTAGCTATAGAAATACTATATTTATAATATCTTTCTAGATTACGAAACTACTACTATATAATAGAGAAAGATTTAAAGAAATTAGAAAAATATTATTTAAAATTTATTATTTTTTTTAATTTTCTATTTATTTATTTAAAATTCTATTTACTTTCTATATTTATAGTCACTTTCTATATTTATAATTACTTTTTTTATAATAAATAATATATAAATTAATATAAAACTTTAAAGTTTACTAAATCTAGACTTTTTAATTTTATTATTTTATTAATTTTTTAACTAGAAATATATAAAAAAAAGAATTCTAAAAACTATAAGAAATATATAAATCTCTTATATTATAAAGTAATTTAATTAATCACTTAGAATTATAATACTCTAGCGAATATACTTTATAGAATATAATTATATATATAATAAGAATAGTTTACTAGTCAAGAGCTATTTTAAACTATATTAATAAATAATAAGAAAAATTTAATTATCTTTTTATTATTATAGACTTATAAAATTTTATTAATAAATACTATTATTTCTTTTATTAAGAATATATAATATTATATAGATATTAAGTTTTTCTTATTTTAGAAATCTTTGATTTAATATCTACTATTATTATTTTAATATTTATAGCGAGAAAATTAACTTTTATAAATTTTTTTATTATCTTCTTTAAAATCTATCTTAGAAGAGAATATATTAATATTTAAATATAATTTATTAAAAGTATCTTAAAAAATTTTTTTTCTTCTATCTTTATATAATATTATTACTCTTATAAATATTATAAATAGAATTTTATTTTTTTAAGAAAAAGAAAATATATCTAGATATATAAATAATTAAAGATATAAATATTAAGACTAATCTAATAAAAATATAGCTGTAGAATTATTAAATTTATTTAATCAACAATAAAAAAATAATACTTAAAATACTGAACTACAAGATATCTTATTTTCTCTAAATATCTAGAATTAATAAAATTTATAAAATAGCTTTAAAAATAATTTTTTTTCAAAAAATATTTTTTTTAATTAATCTTCTTTTAAAATAGATTCTTAATTATTTACTATTATTCTTTAAATAATTAATTATTCTATTATAATTATTATATTAAAGGCTATTGAGTATATAATAAATATATAATAAATAGAATAAAGAAAAATTAGTTTATTTAAAAAAAAAATAAAAAAAAAGAATAGAGAGAATTTAATAAAAATAACTAAAATTCTATAAAATATTTTAAAGCTATTAAATTAAATTTCTTCTACTCTAACTATCTAAATTTATAAAATATAAAAGATATAATTCTAAATAAAAATAAGTTTATCTTCTATAATATATATATTTTTTATAATCAAGTTTAGAATTTTTTAATTATAAAAGAAAAAAAGATTATTAAAGAAAATCTAAATAGCTATTTTAAAAAAGTAATTATAAATTAATAATTAAAAATTCTATCAAGAGATAAAAAAGATATAATAATTTAATTACTTAATAAGTTTATATATTAAATTAATAGACTTCAAGATTAGTTTAAAATTATTATATTAAATATCTTAAAAAAATTAAATTATTAATTTTATTCTAATTAAAATATACTAGAGAGAAAAGATCTCGCTATATATATATAAAATATAATTAAATATACTATATAAGCTAATATTATAAAGAAAAATATATAAATAATTTAGATCTAAAACTATTTTAATATTAAATTCTAGATTATAATATTTTTTTTTATTTCTAATATAATTATTTATTAATTTATTAAATAATTAAAAAATTAAAAAAAACTCTAATATTAAATAAAGATTTAAAAGATAAAATATTAAAAAAAAATTTATAAAAAATTAAAAAATAAAGAGAAGATCTATAA